>JAODAL010030300.1:0-50167 GCA_025379985.1 Phyllomedusa bahiana | reverse complement strand
GGGGGAAAGCGTCGGACTTAGGCCTTTTTTGTATATGTATGTTATACTATGTATATTTTTCTGCATATTATGTCTTTAGTGTAGATATCTTCTAGGGACTAGCTTTTGCGGAGCTGCCCTTTTTGGGGCGATGTCCCCGCAATTTAGGCAGTTTTATCTAGGGTAAATGTAGGTTTTTTCCCACAGGCACTGCATCTTGTACTAAGCGCCTGTAATTTCTGCCTGGACTTCAGTCAAACATCAAAAACTGTGAGTCCTATATTCCTTTCTTTTCTTCCCTAGAGTTAGTGTGGATTCACTTTGGGGGTTTATCTTTTAATGTATATCTATTAAATGTTATGTTTTATTGGGTATTTCTCTAAGCATATATCATCAATACCCATAAACCTGATACAGGCTTGGCTTGGCCTGCAGAGGAGAGGGGAGACCCTCGGTTGGTCTGTTGAGCATGAGAGTCCTAGAGCTTTAATTGAACTGCATATTTACCCTAAGGCGAGGTAGAAAGAGAAAGATAAGCAAAAAGCAAGAGTCAGAGTCATGTTCAGTAGCTGTAGGATGGGCCCCCAGAACCACCTCCACCTGAGGGCCTTTAGAATTAACTACACTGGCTTGGTGTGTCGCCACACAGTTGAGTGTCAACATACAGACAGCATCTTCCACTAACACTTAGCATGGGAATACACAAAGCAGTATGGGTGCTGTCATTCAGCCATGATGAGAACCACTGCGGCAGCGAGCACCAGTGAGTTCTAATTAGATTATTAAGCAGTTGCATAGATTTGTAGGTGAATATCGTAAAATTCTGGTTTTCCTTACAAGCTGTAAACACTGATAAAGATTGTTAATAGCGCAATTTAGCAAGTGTTCCCCCTACAAATCCATGCTGCCACTTATTAAGTTAATTAAAAATTACCGGGTGCTATCCTGGCTGCATCGTGACCACATGCACCCTTTAAGGGGTTGTGTGAGAAGCAAAAAAAAAAAGAACATATACCGGAAGTTACATACACTATAAATATTACCTGTTTTTGGTCAATTGGAACCAAAATTATTTATATTTGCCAAATGCCAAAATAATGAGAGAGGGAGAATTAAAGGCATTTGTATTACGTTCTGCAAAGTCAAAAGTTTCCATACACTGGGATTACTCTGCCTTTAAACAATTTGGGACAGCCCATATGATGATGTCATGTCTTTGGAAGTTTCTGACAACATCTGAGTTAATTAGAGACACAGCAGTGAATGTAGTTTAAAGCACACCAGAAACATACTGCTTCTGTCTGTAAAATCATGGGAAAGTCTAAAGAAATCAACCAAGATATCAGGAAGAGAATTGTGGACTTGCACAAGTCTGGATCATCCTTGGGTGCAATTTCCAGATACCTGAAGGTGCCTCATTCATCTGTACAGACAACTATACGCAAGTACAAACAAGATGGGAATGTCCAGCCATCATATGATCAGAAAGGACACTGGTTCTATGTTTTAGAGATGAACGTGTTTTGGTCCGACATGTGCATATCAACTCAAGAACAAAAGCAAAAGACCTTGTGAAGATGTTGGCAGAAGCTGGTAAGATTGTGTCATTTTCCACAGTGAATCGAGTACTGTGTCAACATGGGCTGAAAGGCCACTCTGCCAGAAAGATGCCATTGCTCCAAAAGAAACATATAAAAGCCAGATTAATGTTTGCAAATGCACAGGAACATAGACCTACATTTTTGTAGACCTGTCCTGTGGTCTGACGAAACTAAAATTGAACTGTTTGGACATAATGACCATTGTTACACTTGTAGGAAAAAGGGAGAAGCTTAGAAGCCTAAGAACAACATTGATCCTTTTAGTACACCAAACATTAGAAACCTGTAGCAGCAAATGAATGCACTCGATATATTCCGTGCATAATATCCATGCAAGTAGCTTGCTTCATTTTCATGCAAAGCAGAGTGAGTTCTTTAGTACATGTATATATATACACACTTGTGGCTCTGATATGGAAATTACATAATATGTATCAAGATGACTTTGAAATGGACCATATGAGGCATTGTGGCGTTGTGCAACATTTAAAAGACAACACCTTCTCCTTCCGGCATACTTGGTGGTATTCATTGCTTCCTTATATGCTACAAATGACGTGTTGTTACCTAAAAGTAACCAAAAAGCACAATGGTTTAATATAAACCAGTATGTTAGTGTTATGGTTATTCACAAACACAATCACACGTAATTATGTCGGGTAATTCCTTGTTTTTATTTTCATTTATGGTAATAGCTTCATTGATAAGGATGTATTTAAGAAGAAACAAAGGATCCAATGTAAAGGATTTCTGAAAATCCCCTTCTTTGCAATCACCTTCCTCTTCCTCATCTCCAAATTATATTTCTTCATGTTTTGACCTGGAAAGGTCTTGGCGTATGAAGGGTTTATAAAGAGCTGAGAGGATCATTATGGATTACAGATCAGTGATCAGTGAAGAGCAGCAGAGAACAGGATGACCGGGAACACTCATAACTCTGGTAAGATGGAAACAATCCAATGTCTGGTGAGACGGTAAGAACATGTTATGATGAGAAGATACTTTCATCTTATTTATCCTGGTTGTTTTCCACAGGAAAAAATGACAAAGGCTTCAATGATGAGGATGGATGCAGTGCACCAAATACAGGATCCATTGAAAAAGGAAAAAGTAAAGTATCTATCTGTTTATCAATCTGCCGAACTATCTACTGTAGCTCATTTCTAACTATGTAATTTGTACAATATAACGAACTCTATTTGTCAAATATCTAGCTAGTACCTAGTTGTCTATCTTTCTAAGAAAGTACCTCCAAAATATATAAAGTGGGTGCCAGTGATAAATGACCTAAGTCCCATGTCTCAATGTATTAAAGTAGTTTGTGCTATAGATTTATTAAACATTATGCATATTGATGTGAATTTTATTCCAGATAGAAGAATTTTATCTATCTATCTATCTATCTATCTATCTATCTATCTATCTATCTATCTATCTATCTATCTATCTGTATGTCTGTCTTATATCTATCAATTTCATATCTCTCTCTCTATCTCTCTCTCTGTCTGTCTCTCTATCTTATATCTATCAATTTCATATCTATCTATCTATCTGTCGCTCTGTCTATCTGTCTATCTTATATCTATCAATTTCATAGCTATCTATCTGATATCTATCTATCTAACAAAATGGGAAAAAAAATGGAAAAAAGGCAGCACACTTTATAAAAAAAGACTGTGGGTGCCAGCGAAAATGGGACAGAAGTTACCAGTCCTAGTAAATATCCAAGGAAAACCGCAGCACTCCTCTTTCAAAAAGATGCAAAAAACTTTATTCCAGCATGTCCAAAAGCATCTATCTATCTATTTATTTATCTATCCAGCTGCTTATCTATCTCATATCGATCTATCTATCTATCTCAGATCTATCAATTTCATATCTATCTGTTTGTCTATCTATCTATCTATCTTATATCTATCAATTTCATATCTCTCTCTCTCTATTCATCCAGCTATTTAATTCATATCTATCTATCTATCTATCTATCTATCTATCTATCTATCTATCTATCTGTCTGTCTATTTTGTACATTATATCTATCTATCTATATAACTTTCTATTTAATACCAACTTGTCTAATATTTTAGCTGTCTGTCTTTATGATACTTATGTTTTGACAACTCTATCTCATATCACCTAGTGCATGTCAATAAATTAGAATATCATCAAAAAGTTAATTTTTTGCCTGAAATTCAAGAGAGAGCAATTTATTTTAGCATCTATTTATTTTAATGTGAATGATTATGGCTTACAGCTAATGAAAACCCATGGTTCAGTATATCAGAAAACTATAATGATGTAAGAAAGATCCAAATTGTTGACTCATGGTGTCGCATGCAAAGGTTTCCTAGGCCTTTAACCACTTAAGGATGCAGACAGTTTGAAACCAAAAGACACAGCCTCATTTTTCAAATCTGACTTATGTCAGTTTATGTATGCATAAGTTTTTAAAACTTTTCCCTATTCATGTGATTCAGAGACAGTTTTTTCATGATACATTGTGCTTTAAGATAGTACTACATTTTGGTCCATACAATCTTATTTGTGAAAAATACCAAAACGTTGTGAAAATTTGGAAACATTTGCCATTGTCAAATTCAAAAGCATCAGTTTTTAAATGTCTTTATTTTTTTGACAACATTAGGGGGCTTAGAAATTTCGTAACAATTTTCCATTTTCTAGACAATTTTTTTTTTAAGGACCAGTCCTGTTTTGATGTGGCTTTGAGGGGTCTATATGTTAGACACATCATTAATGACTATTTAAGAAACTGCACCCCTTAAAGTATACAGAACACCATTTATCAAGTTTGTTAACCCTCTAATTGTTTCACAGAAATTAAAGCAAAGTGGATGTGAAATTTTAAAATTTTGCTTTTTTTTTGCATATTTTCAATTTTTGTCTATTATTCACTGGTACAAAATAGATGTTCCCATGCAATGACTACTCAACATTGATTCCCCCAATTCTACCGTTTTTAGAGATATCTCATATATGGTCCTAATTCTCGACTTGACCCAACCACAAGCCTCAGAATAGAAGGAGAATCTACTGTATTTTGGGGTCTCATTTTCATTAGGATATTTTTAGGTGCCATTTCAGGTTTGCAGACATCTTAAGGTGCTTAAACTTAAAAACCCCTAAAAATATTTCATTTTAGAAAATTTGACTTTTAAAGAATATATCCAGGGATGTAGTGAATATATTGGCCCCACAGGTGTTTCACAAGGCTTGTGGGCCCTGGTGCAAAACTGCAGCTTGGGACTACCTACCCCCAGACAATGGCTGTGGACCACTACTTTTTAACAAAAGGTTTCCTACTTGGCATGACGTCTGCAGTGTAGCGTACTGCAGCGAGTTGTTTCTACTTAAAGGAGTTTTCCAATAGAAAAAAATTCATTCAAAATGAGGCGAGACACCAGAAATAAGGAAAAACAAGTTATACAGCCAAAGCGTCTGCACATTTTTGTCCTCCTTCCACTTCCAGAAAAGAAAAATTATTGTGAAGGGTGAACAGAAAACAAAACGCAAATGTCATTGTTTTAGGGTTTAGTTTTTGTTGGAGTCTAAACCATACAGTTTAATTGACATGTTATCTGTATTCTGCCAGTCACTATGTATACAAAGGTCAATAACCACCACCACATTATCACCAAATGTTCCCACTATGTAATGACTAATACCACCATAATGTTACTGACCAAAGAGGTATACTCAAACCAATATTACCAGTTTCAAGATACAAAGACCAAAGAATACCCCAAATACCACTATTGAATAGTGACTATAACCACCAGTGTTACTGAGCAGACCAGTATACCAAGACCAATAATACCAATAACAATAATATACAAAGACCAAATAATACCACTACATCATGACCACATATCACCACCATTAAGATACTGAATAATACCATTGTACCGTTACTGAATATAAACTGTTACACTAAGGTCCCTATTACCACCATACAGTGACCATTTAGTGGTAGTTACCAGTTCTATACAGGCTCTGCATACATATAAGTGATTACAGTGCAGTTACACCCAGTGACTCATGTCTTCTCTGATAAGTCGTTCTCTTTTCCTTTTCTTTCTTCATCTTGTCCAGATCTCCATGACGATTTCTCCCGGCCACAACTCGCCCCTGCATAATTTACCACACAAACATGTCAGACTCCTTCCTTTTTTAGCACTTCCCTACTAATCCCTCCCACTTTAAAAACTCACCATCCTTAGTCCCCCAAATGGTAAAAATGTCTCTCTTGGTGCCCCACACAATTATTGTACCCCAAACAGTGAAATTGCCTCCAGATGATTATAGGGCCTCCATTTGTGGCACCAGAAGGTAGGTACACACCACACATAGTAGGCAGCCCCACAAATTAGGCAGGCAGATAGCTAGACACTCCTTTTAGGTAGGATAGACCCTAAACATTAGTCAGATGAATGAAAGACTCTTCCTATTACATAGGTAAAGTCCCCTTTTGGTATAAAGGTATGTATGCCCCCATTAGATAGATGAGCCCTCCATTAGGTATATAGGAATGTAAGCCCTCTTTAGGTAGATAAGCCCCCCATTATAGAGGTAGTTAGGCAGGTAAATAGGTAGGCCCCCAATGAGGTAGTTATACAGCCTCCTCATTAGGTAGGTAACTATATTGGCCTCCTGGGTCTATCGGGCTGTAAGCCTAGCTATAGGGTTAGGGCCTAGTACAGGCAACGGAGTCATGCTGTAGTTGTTTTTTTTTTTACTTTACAGATTGTTAAAAATAAAGCTACTATTTATTCTGTAAGTGATGTTCACTGGAATAATCATTATCGATTAATGTGCTGCCGATTGTGGTATAGTTTCCCTGGATAGTGGCGCTATTGGCCAAATCCATGGTGTGCTTGTACAGTAGGAGAAATTCACTAAAGACAGCTAGGGTTCTTGTAATTATTTCCTTTTCATTAGGGCCAGAAGATCCCTGGTGAACCTGTGGCATCTTGTAAACATTGTTAATGCAATGTGGACTCTTAACTGGTGCTTTGATTATCAGACTCTCTGAACTAATTAGGTTTTGAATAAATAATCAGTTCATCATAAAAGGGATTGATAATGTGAGCATTAATCATATCTCTCTTTCTTTTGTAGTGGAATCCTGTGGAAAGACCGCGTCAAAAGTTTGCAGAACAGTTCTACTTGCTTTAATCTTACTACTCTGTATACTCCTGATTATCCTTGTATGCGCATTTTGAATAAAGAAGTAAGGGGGAAATGTAAAAATTTTACAGAAAAAATTTAGATATTTTACTTTTAGTGATAATTTCAGGATGAACATTTAAGGCGACATGCATGATTTTTGTCGTCAGGTCCAATTTTTCTTGGCATAAAAATGCTTAGAATGCCCTGATTTGTTGGGTCAAAAGTCAGGTTTTTCCGCTAGGGACATTTTGGGTTTAGTAAAAAAACTTTGAAAGTGATTACTGTTCAGCAGTAATGCCCCTAGAAATGCCGTGCGAAGCTAAAAATCTTACTTCAAGGGTTTCTGGGTTTTTCCCCCCCCTCTGCACCCCCCCCAAACCCCCAGGCGCATTAAAAAGGGCCCACGGCGCTTTGAAATGTCCCCGGAGGAGTGGGGAGGGATTTGAGCGCAACGAATGGGGCTGCCCTAGATATCGGGCTGAAAAGCCCGTTCTGGCCAGCCCCTTCATACTGTACCCAAATTTTTTTGAAATACAAAATGGGACCTCTCTTAACTTAAATCCCTGGGTCCAATGTTCTTTGTTTCAGTACTTTCTGACAACTTACTGTTTCCAAAGGGTACCCCTCGAATAAGGTTAAAATGCCATTCAAAATCCGACGGTATTTTAACATTGCTGGAATTCCACTAAAAAACACGGTTGGTTTTTGGATTTACCGAAGGCAATCAGGTGGAATCCGACGAGAATCCGATGAGAATACCGTGCTGTATAGACATAGCCTAACAAGGAGCTTAATGGCAAAATTCACAACAGGTGTTTGATCCCTTATCAACCAAAATTTACGGATCACTTTGGATTGGTTCTAAACAGCCTATCTTGCTGTTCAAAATTTTGACATATGGAACAAGCACAATTTCCCCCAAATTTCCTACCATTTAAAGGGGTTGTCTAAAACATTGATTGATCTCACCTTTCCTCTTTTCTTGTTTTCAATTTAAAATTCCCGGGGGTGTTTAGGATTTCCATGGGTCGTAGAAGCCAGGTCGTAGCTATACAACCGTGTGGCACCCTATGGATAGATCAAACAGGTTGTCTATAGCGATCAGAAGCTGATGACCCCACACAAGGGGGGGATATCTCAGAATGGGTAGGACACTGTTATTGGACACATATTGCAAAGTGCTTTTTTTTCAAAATCTTTACATAAAAAGATCCCTTTTATGAGACAACCCCTTTAACTGCTTAAATTAACCATTTGTTGCTATACATATGAACACATGTGCAGCTGCATTAAAACATTTCTCTATATTACTATTTTTAAAACATTAGCATGTCCCTTTTGGAAAGTGGGGGAAGGTTAAAAATTTTTTGCCTTGGGGGGATGGGGCGGGAAAAGGGGACAAATGGGAACAGAATTACCGTGGGACTTACCCTTCCTTGTCCTTTTTTTAAAAACCAAGGGCAAGAACTCCCCCTGCCACTTCGGGCCTTTCCCCTTTTTTTCTCCCCCCTTACTTTGGTTTATAACTTTCCCCTTTCCCCCTGTTCAAGTTTTTTTAAAATTTATTTTTTTTAAATTTTTTTTTTTTTTTTTTTAAAAAATTTTTTTGTTTTTTTTTTTTTTTTTAAATTTAAAAAAAAAAAACCCCAAAAAAAAAAACAAAAAAAAAATTTTTTAAAAAAACCCCCCCCCCCCCCAAAAAACAAAAAAAAAAAAAAAAAAAAAAAAAAAAACAACCCCCCAAAAAAACAAAAAAAATTTTTTTTTTAACAAAAATTTAAAAAAATTTTTATTAAAAAATTTTTTTTTTTTTAAAAAAATTTTAAAAACCCCTTTTTTTTAAAAAATTATATATTTTATTTTTAATTTTTTTATTTAAAATTTTAAAAAATTTTAAAAAAAAACCCCCAAAAAAAAAAAAAATAAAAATTTTTTTTAAAAAAACAAATAAAAAAAAAAACCCCCCAAAAAAATTTCCCCCATTAAATTAATAATTATAAAAAATTTTTTAAACCCAAAAAAAAAAAATAAAAAAAAAAACCCCCCCCATTAAAAAAATTTTTTTAAAATAAAAAAAATAAATTTTATTTTACACCCCCCCCCCAAAAAATTTTTATTATTTTTTAAAATTTTTTTTTTACACACTTATTTTAAAAATTTTTTTTAATTTTTATTAAACCCCAAAATTTTTTTTATTTTTTAATTTTTTTTTTTTTTTTTAAATTTTTTTTTTTTTTTTCTTTTTTTTAAAATTTTTTTTTTTTTACCCCCCTTTGGAGTTGCTCTGCTCTGTGACCCACTATCCCTTGGGGGTCCCGGCCTTTTGGAAGCGCCATCTCCCCCTAAAATAAAAAACTTAGAGTTTCTTGGGTTCCCATACCAGCATTACCACTAGGATGCCCAAAGATGGGGTCATTCACTGCCTTGATGGTCCCGGCCCAATGACGGTCTAACTCCATAAACTACCCGTGGTTCGGTTACCCCGGCAATTTATATACTTTTACCTCTGGTCCTTCAATTCTTTTTTTCACTTCTAAGTCATGGGATTCACTTCAGGTCTCTGTAATGCACAGCTTGGCTTCCCCAAAAAAAACTCGAGGGCCATCTTTCCAGGCTTGCTCTCAGGGAATGGAGTTTTCTTTCCACCTTGGACTTTTCTCCTCCAACCCACTGGGGCTCTCGCTCTCTGTGGGACTCCTCCAAAGCTTCACATAGGATGCTCATCAGCCATGCTGTTCACAGCATCTGTTGCTCTAATTTTCCTGCTTTCCTAGCACCTCTCAGGAGCAGAGTTACCCTTCTCGATTCACTATAGGAAATCTGTCTAAAGGGGGACATCCCAATGGAAACTTTTGACGTTTCTTGGACTAGCCACTCCTTTCTTCTCTATGACCGCCTTGTGACTTCCCCATCTTGTCTCACAAATAACTGGCCCTTTCACACACTGGTCATTCTGTACAAACACTTTGGCTGACCATTCTCACTGGCTACCTTCACCAGGGCTTTCTCTGGTTTCCATCCTCTGGTCTACCATTTCTCCCAGCTTCCCATAAATATTGGTTCACACTTATGGTGAATTCACACGGCACCTGTGCACCCTGCTATATGCCTATATATAAATTAAATAACATACACTCCCGGCCCTTTATTAGGGACACCTGCCCCCCAAATGCTCGTTAAAACTTAATTTTAATCAGCCAAACACTGGCGGCAACTCAGTGCATTTAGGGATGTAACATGGTCAAGAAAAATCTCCTGCAGTTAAACCGGATTATGGGGAAGAAAGGGATTGAGTGCCTTTGAAGTGGCATGGTTGTTGGTGCCAGAAAAGGGTGGTCGAGTATTTCAGAAACTGCTGCTCCGGGATTTTCAGCACAACCATCTCTAGGGTTTACGAGAATGGGCCGAAAAAGAAAAAAAAATCCTAGCGGGAGTCCTGTGGGCGGAAATGCCTTGTTGATGCCCGGGGTCAAAGGAGAATGGGCGACTGGTTTGAGCTGATTGAAAGGCAAAAAGTGACTCAAATTGCCCCCCGTTACAACCAAGGTAGGCAAAGAGCATCTTGAACGCACAGTAAAAGGCGAACTTTTAGGCAGATGGGCTACAGCAGCAAAGACCACCCGGGGGCCCCTCCTTTCAGTAAAAAAGGAAACTGAGGGGCCCCAAATTTCCCCGCTCATCGAAATTGGGCAGTAGAAGATTGGAAAAAAAGTTGCCCGGTCTGAATCCGATTTCTGTGAGAAAAACGGAGGTAGGGTCAAATTTGGCGTCAACAAATGAAGCATGGATCCATCCTGCCCTTTTATCAACGGTTCAGGCTGGGGGTGGTGGTGTCATGGGGTGGGGGGAAAATTTTCTTGGGGTCTTTGGGCTCCTTGGTCCCAATTAGGGATCGTTGCAACGCCCCAGCCTACCTGAGATGTTGCCCGACCATTCCATCCCTTTAGACCACAATGTACCAAATCTGATGGCTACTTTTAGCAGGAAAAAGCGCCATGTCATTTCTCCCCAGTTTCCCCCTAAATTTTGGTTTCACCTTGGTGAATTCACACGGCACCTGTGCACCCTGCTATATGCCTATATATAAATTAAATAAAAAAAAACATCCCCCCTTTATTGGGAAACCCTGAACTGTGAACCTTAATTTTTAATCCCTCCTGGGGATTTCATGATTTGCTGAAATGGTAAACAATCTCCTGATTAAACCGGTTTTTTATGGGGGGGGATAAGGAAAATGAGCACTTGCTTTCTAGGTTCCCCTCCAGATTATAGCTTATTATAGGGGGTCATTTGGAGACACTTTGTGAACAGTTTACCGCCATGGGTCCTTTTAAGACCTAGGAATTGCCCAAAGCAGAAAACCTCTTTAACTTTTTATTGAATTTCCAAAAATAACATCTACAAATATCCTTATTCAGCATCTTAATTCCCGGAAATTCAGTAAGGTCTTTTGGGTCAAATTTTAAAAAATTTAACACCTTCATTATAACACTTTCAGAGGTTAATGATTCAATTCTACCTACCTGCATTCAGACTATGGGAGTCTAGGAACTCAGGGCGGCATGTATGAAGGAAGGCGCTTCAAAGTGAATTATGAGTTGTTTTTTAGTGTATAATGCACTGAAAAGTAGACTGGTTTTTGTCGATTATAATGGTCTAAAATTATCGCCCGCCCTGTGTTTTAGGGGGCATTATGAAAAATTAGGCGCATTAGTAAAGCTCCAGAGTGTATAAAGGTGTAGATAGGTGGGAATAAAAGAAAATTAATTGAATAGCATGTCAGGATAGAAACTAAGGTCTGATTTGCTTGGAGGACCACAGGCCCCGCAATACCCGTGCGTGCTGGCTCTGTGTAAGTGAATAAAGGGTGAGGGAACAAAATAAAATTTTAAAATTAAATTTTTGTAAAAATTAAAAATCAAAAAATCTGAACAACATCATCAGGGGGTTATTAAATGTAAAATTAGTTTTAGATTCTATTAAATTTAAATGCATTTTGTAGGAGATATTTTAATATTTTTGGGATATTATATATTTTTATATTCATTTAAATGATAATTTTTTTTATACATTTAAATAATTTAATTTTATATAGTTTGATAATTATCATAAATTCCTTTTTATTATTGTACTGGTGTAAGTTGAGGAATAAGGGACATTTTTTGCCCTAATAGCAAATCTAGCTCCACTTTGACTCCTCAGGATCAGGCAGAGCACATTGAGATAGGTCTGCCTGTTCGAGCAGTAATGTACCTAGTTTTGCCTAACCACATTCATATGTGGCTAATATTACGAGTGTGGTGCGACGCCCCCAGAATGCACCCAGAACACCCCCTCATGTTAGGCGCATTAGAAAGTGTCGAGACTTACGAACAATGCGCCAAACACATTCATTAGGCGCATTAGAAATCGTACCCTGCTCACTTTGGTGCAATTTTCTCCAGAAAAAGGGTGAAAAACCCGATCATACATGTCTCTCTAAATATGTTTAAGTGTCATAGAAGTTGTACCAATCTGTATGCAGTAAGCTATCCCTGTTATGGCCTTTTTTTATTTCAGGGGATTTGGAGATTTGTAACAGACAGATGGAGTCTCAGATCCTATGAAGATTTTAGATAAATACCATTTAAGAATTTAAAAGGGTTGTACAGCTAGACACTTTTCATGATGTTAGTCTAAGATTGGGTTCACACTATGGTAATTGCTATGTTGCAGGTATTTGTTGGGGTATAAGAAAAAAGATACCCAGACGGATGCCACAACATACCCACAGCAGGTCCATAGAGATTAATAGAGCAAATGTAGTCCTATGTGGGCTACACTTGCTCTATTTAGCAGCAGTATATGATTTTTCTGTGGGACTCAATAGTGTAGTCTACCATGCTACAGAAGAAAAGCATATACTGCCAGGAAATAGAGCAAATGTAGCCCACATAGGACTGCTCTTTTAGGGTGACATGTATGAATGGGGCTGCACATAGCCCTTTCTATAGATGTATGAAAAGTCGTACTCCAAAACTTATCACATTATGCGGCACTTTTGAATGCACCAAAGATAAGTTATATGCCAAACATATGCACTAATGATATGCTATGCCATTCAAGCTATACCACACGCCAGATTTATGACCCCATATAGGTTCATACATACTGTCGCATTCTATACTCCTCTATATCAATTTAGAACTGGCGTGTTGGCGGCAAGTTTTATACATCTTGACGTTAACTCCTTAACGACCGCCCACCATCTTTTGGCGTTGGGCATTTCAGGTTGTTCATCTACAGCGTTTGTGGTGCCCTGATCCCAGCGCAGCTCCTGCAAGCACTGGGGTGCAGGGTTTCCCTGTCCTGTCGGGTGATCGGAACACCCGGTGACCCAACAGAGCCCGGGGAATGGCTGCACAATCAGCCCTGGGGACCTAGAGTAGCCCCAGGGCTGTCTGTGTATCCAGCCAGTGATCAGAGCAGACTGTGTGCTTCCCTGATCACTGCCTGTGTCAGACTGACACAAATTACAATGTATTAGCACATATGAATATGCTAATATATTACTAAGTGTAAAAAAAAAAAAATGTAACAGTTCACCCTTCATGGGATTTAAAAAAAAAAAGTAAAAAACATAAAGAGTGTAAAAAAAATAATACATATAACCAAAACCTACACATATTAGGTATCCACATGACCGTAATAACCTGTAAAATTAATCTAACAAGTTATTAAGGGTGAAATGTGAATGGTGTAAAAAAAAAAAATTAAAAAACAAAATAATTTTTTTTTTAAATTGAAAAAAAAATTCTGAAATTATTTATAAGTGAACTTAAACTATTCCCCCATACAGTACAATTCGTCTCAAATAAAACGAGGCCTCATCCAACTGCGTCATTGAAAAAATAAAAAAGTTACAACTGTTGAAATGCAAGGAGGCAAAACTAAAAAATGTTCTGGTCATTAATTACTTTTCAGGCCTGGGGCTTAAGGGATTAATCTCTATGGGCTGCCCTAGGGGGGCGTTGTAGTATCTGTCGGGGTGTCATTTATACCGATATGTGGACAAAAGCCTGCAATGTAGCCGCTACCGTAGTGTGAACTTAGCCTTAGGAAATGTTCATACGGTGTTTCCTAGATACCAAAAACGGACCCAAACACATATCTAACAATGCTCAGTGTGATTTACATTGATTTCAATGTAAAACACATATCGGCGTTCAGATGATACGTGTTTTACATAAGTCTTTGTGATGCATTTAATGCATAGTTGCCAACTTTTGAAATTGAAAAAGCAGGAGATCGTAGAGGGCGACGCAAAAATTTGCATGGGCACGCCCATCTTGTCGGTGTGTCACGCCCCTTCAAAAGCCACACCCACTCCACCTAACTGCATAACGGCTTTGGAAGAAAGCCAGGTAGATGCCCTTATAGCCAGGTAGTAGCCCCCCATAACCAGGTAGTGCCCCTTACAGGCAGGTAGATGCCCCCTTGTAGCCAAGTAGATGCCCCCTTGTAGCCAGGTAGATGCCCCCTTGTAGCCAGGTAGATGCCCCTTGTAGCCAGGTAGATGCCCCCTCTGTAGCCAGGTAGATGCCCCCTCTGTAGCCAGGTAGAGCCAAATTTGTAGCCAGGTAGATGCCCCCCTTTGTTACCAGGTAGATGCCCCCTTTGTTAGCCAGGTAGATGCCCCCTTTATTAGTCAGGTAGTGCCCCCACTGTTGCCAGGGAGATGCCCCCATTGTTTGCCAGGTAGTGCCCTCCCATTGTAGCCAGGTAGTGCCCCCCCATTGTAGCCAGGTAGTGCCCCCCATTTTAGCCAGGAAGTGCCCCCTCTGTTGCCAGGTAGACCCCCCCACATTGTTGCCAGGTAGTGCCCCCTCTGTTGCCAGGTAGACCCCCACATTGTAGCCAGGTAGAGCCCCCCTATAACTAATAAAAATAAAATAATAAAAGCCACTTACCTCACCAGGCTCCCTGCAGCGCGGCCAGGTCCGGAGGCTGCCGACTGAGTAGTCTCAGCGTCGCAGGGGAGTGACCGCAGCCGCGCGTCACTCCCCATGCGACGCTGATCTGTATGTACAGTGCGCACCGGCGCTGTACATACAGGGAGAGAAAGGAGGAGGGGAACGATCCCTCCTGCCTCCTCCCTGTACTGCTGACTGACTGTGCGGCTGCCGCTTCACCCTCCTGTAGGAGCGGACCGGCGGCGCCAGAGTAGCGCACTAGCGCTACTCTTGCGCCGCGGTCCCCCCGCTGCCTTCTGGCGGCGGGAGGAATGCCATCTCTACCAGGAGGGCGGGGGGGGACCCCCATTAGCGGGACCCCCCACCAAAAGCGGGAGAGTTGGCATGTATGATTTAATGGATCCGATCAAAGAATTGACAATGTCAATTCTTGATCCGTTTTACACATCAGACACTCTATTTAAAACTGTAGGGTGCATTTCTGCTACACAGAAAACATATCTAAACATGCAGTGCACTTTGGGTACATATTTGGAAACATTTTTCCTGGCGTTTTTCAGTTTGTTTTTTGACAAATATGTGTTTTGAAAAATGAATAGACAAAAACTGTGTGAACATCCCCTTGTGCATATTGCCCAATTAATAATTAACTGTTATTATACAGCTGTGGACAATAATTATCTATTTTTCTGTTTCTGCAGATTCAGCAATCTCTAGACGACTGAAAACAACAAATGTGCAAGGTAACTTGCCTTAGGTGCTGTAAACCAATATATACCGTATCTTGTTGGAGAAATCAACTCCCATTTGATGCCTCCCAAAATCCCAATTCAGTAAATAATAATACGAGCCGCTTGGAGAACCAAATAAACACAACACACAGTGGTAACCTAAGAGATTATGATTTATTAAAGCGTTGGAGAAAGTTTTTATACCAAAACCAGACAAAAGGTGGCTTAATAGAAAGTTACAGAACACATGATCAGAGCATGATATTAGTCACATAGCACCCTTGGCAAAATAAGGCTATGTTCACACGGCGTAATTGCGGGGCGTACAGTACGCCCCACAATTATGCCGGGTGTTTGGGAGTTGCGCTGATTGGCGCGTACTCCCGCGACGCAGGGGAGGGCCGGCAGTCCGCCGGCCCCATAGAAGGTCATTACTCACGGCTCTTACCTCCCTTATCTCACTTATCTCCCCGGGCATACAATACGATCGTATAGCACGTGTTATATGTGAAGTTCTGAACCTTTAAGAATTGCTTGACTTTATCAATATCTTTAACCCTTTCACGACCGCCCACTGTCTTTTGACCGCAGGCGGAACATTGCTGCAGACAAAGGGGGTTTGCGGGTCCCAGCATCACAAATGTGCTAGGAATGGAGCTGTGGTTAACAGCTGTGTTCCTAGAACAGTCTATGTGCATGGCAAGGACTGGAGGAAGCCTCGAATCCCCACCGTAAAACCTTTTGATTGCCAATGTCCATGACTGTGGCCCAGTCAAAGGGGATTTCCCTGCTCCATTGGATCACCAGGATTCTGGAGCCTGGGGAATGTCTATACAGTCAGCCCTGGGGACCTAGAATAGCCCCATGTCTGCAAAGTTAGCCTGCTGTCAGAACACACTGTGTATTGTCCTCATAATCTGTTAAATAGAATGTAATGAATTAGCATTACTTAGCGTAAAACAAAAAGTGTACAGTAAGTATCCCTTATTGGGATTTCAAAAAAAGTAAAAAAAAACATTAAAAATGTGGAAATAAGTAAAATAATAAAATAAAAACATTTAATAAAAAACATTATTGTGCATACATTACACACACAAAATACCCTACACATATTAGGTATCTACATGACCATAATAACCTGTAGAATTAATTTAACAGGATACTTAGTGCAAAATATGAATGCTGTAAAAATAATTTTAAAAAAGCTGAACATTTTTCTTATGTTCACACAGCCAATTTTATTATTATTTTTTAAATACACAGTAGTTAATATGTAAACTTAAACTATGCCACCAAAAAATACAACTTCTTCCGCATAAAATAAGTCCCCATACAACTGCATTATTGAAAAAATAAAAAAGTTATGATTGTTAAAACGCAGGGAGGCAAAAACTGAAATATTTCACTTGTACACCCTTTTGTAGTGTTGATTGCGCCCCCTAGTGGTCAAGTACCTTAGTGGGACTAAAGTACAGGTAAAAAAAAAAAGTTTGTGTAAAATAAAAAATATTAAAAGTTCAAATTACCCCCCTTTCGCCAATTTACAAATAAAAATAAATAAATAATCAAAAAAGTTAAAGTTAGGGCTTGTTCACACGGAGTTTTGACTCCGTATTAACATCCGCTTTGTAGATGCGTCTCGGGGACCGACAGGACGGATCCAGAGACACATCTAACAATTAGCAGTGAGATTATCACTGCGGGCTATGAGGAACCTGCAGCGGTGTTCCCACGAGAGATCGCCGCTGCGTGTTTGCCCTGCTTTATGGACCCTATCAACGACGTGACAGGCAATTCTTTGATCGCATCCGCAACACGGAGCCGACAGGCGCAGGGCAAATACGCAGCGGCGATCTCTCGTGGGAACAACCCCAAAACTCCGTGTGAACAACCCCTTAAAGTTACACATTTTTGGAAATGCTGCATCCAAAAAGTTTGATCTATTAAAACAGGGATGTCAAACTGCGGCCCTCCAGCTGTTGGGAAACTACAACTCCCATCATGCCCACTGTTATAGATTATACAAATGCATGATGGGAGTTGTAGTTTCCCAACAGCTGGAGGGCCACAGTTTGACACCTGTGTATTAAAATATAACATCACTTATCCCAAGCGCTGAACACCGTAGAAGAAAGAAAATTTCAGAACATAAAGCAAACCCTGCATATTTGGTATCACCAGAATCATATCAACCTGCAGAATACAGAGAACACATCATTTATACTGAAGAGTAAATGCTGTAAAAAAAAAATCCCACAAACATGATGCACGTAGTTTTTTATTCACATATTGACCCAGTTAGAATTTTATTGTGGTTTCCCAGTACATTCTATGGTTTGGTGAATGACACCACGAGAAAGTACATCTTGTCCTGCAAAATAAAAGCCCTGATATGTCTATGCAGGTGGAAAAATAAAAAAGTTATGGCTCTGGGAAGGCGAGGAGAGAAAACGGACGTGACAAAAAAAAATAACGTTCTGTCCTTAAGTGGTTAAAGGGAACCTGTCACACTGAACATACTATCTGCTCAGCTGGTAACAGTATATAGAGAAGGAGGAGAGGAGAAGATTGTTACAGTGAAGTAAATAATTATTTGATCCCTTGCTGTTTGTGGAAGTTTGCCCACTGACAAAGACATGAGCAGTCTATCATTTTAAAGTAGGTTAATTTTAACATTGAGGCATGGAATATCAAAAATAAAATCAAGAAAATCACATTGTATAAATTATTTAAATCTATTTGCATTTTGCAGTGAGAAATATTTAATCCCTCTAGCAAACAAGACTTAATACTTGGTGGCAAAACCCTTGTTGGCAAGCACAGCAGTCAGACATTTTTTGTAGTTGATGATGAGGGCAAAATTCCAGTGGATAATAGATAGAAAGTTAAATCATTAAAGTGAGAGCATATATAGGGTATAGCAGATACTATACTAGGAGGGTGAAGGTGTGAAGTGTTTTGAGGTGACCCAAAGCTCCCATAACAGAAGTTTTTTGCTGCATAAGAATGGCGGAACTATCAGTTTAGTTTCACAGAGATAGTTAAGTTAACACGTCTAAAAATATCAGGAGAGAGGGAGTTTTTGTCTCCTTCCAAAACTGAGCTATAGCTATTCTAGCATGTGAAAAATAACTGTACAAGGGGAATGTGGGATATCATCTAGACCTATATCTAGAACGGCTTATTCTGGGGTCAGAGATATTTCAACGCTAGTAACCTCAGCAATGAGACAGGAGACCCATTTCCAAAACTTTTTAATTTTAGGGCAGCCCCACCAAACATGCAGCATGGTGCCCTGTTGACCGCATAGTTTCCAACATTGGTTTGAAGCATTGGAACACATGTGTGATAATCTGGATGTTGGAAGGTACCAGCGTAGATGGATTTTCCTCATAGTTTCTCTATGATTTACAGATTTAGAGAGCTTAGTAGACACATGTATAGCAGTAGACCATTGTTTTAAAATGAATTGTTTAGCTAATTCCTTTTCCCATTTAACCATGGGTGGGAATTTGGAAGTAGACAGTTCAAAAATTAGCATTTGACAAACTATAGAAAGTCCCTTCGTGAAAACTTTTTTAGCCGCTAAATTCTTCTTCTCTTCTATAGTGGACGTCACAGATGGAAGCTGCAAAACCTGTCCTCCTGGATGGAAACTGATTAGATCCACTTGTTATTTTTTTTCATCAACTTCTCAGACATGGGAAAGGAGCAGAGAGCTGTGCGCAGAGCGTAATGGGATCCTTCTTATAATTAAGAATGAATTTGAAATGGTAAGTCTGAAAAAACAAACTCGTACGTCCTCCACTTCTAGTTGCCCGCTGCCCTGTATGTACATATCTTTTCTTGCCTCAAAATTCTTTGCTTAAGTTGCCTCTATAGTGATGAGTTATTAGATTGGTTGAATATAAGATAACCTAGTCTGACACTCTAGAAAATTATTATATTCCAGAAAAAAAATCTGTTTAAAATTTCATCCACAAGCAGGAAATAAGTGTAGGGAGTGCGGAGGTTCAGAAGGTGTCCTTGTGTCGGAATATTCAGGAGAAATCTAAGACTGCATAGATACAAAATATGGAATATGTATGGGCAATTTTAATTATTTTAACCAGTTCCTGACCGGGACATTTACGCCCATCCTGACCAGGCACATTTTTCTTAGTACACACAGGCAGGGCCAGAACAAGGCATTTTGGTGCCCTAGGCAAGTAGGACTATTGGCACCCATCGTTCCTCTCCCGCAAAAATTCAAATCCTCCACCCTTACCTGACGCATGCTGCCAGCATCCTTGCCAGCTAGCTGGAATGGGAAAAAAACACAATTACGGCAATAGAACAGTGGCGTTTCTAGAGTCTATTAGGGTGTATTCATATAAACAAATATATTGTATATACAAAAATATGTACAAATGGGGTGACAGGTGGAGGTGGTTTATGGATTAAAAGGTGGGGGTTGTATTATGTGTTGGCAGTAGGCCACATAACTCAATGGTGGGGGCAGGGTCAGAAGAGCGGGTACAGGCCACAGGTTACATGCACAAACTTCTGGGAGGAGACAGAGAACTCGGGAGATTGTGCTGTGATTGTGGCTTGTACCCTCCAGGATCATTTTGTGTGGCCTGAACGCTGTCCCCCTTTGGACTATGTTGAATTAGTGGGACTACGTCGAACCAGCATTGGATCCATTTCCATAATAAATTAGTCAACAAGAGCTAGTGTCAGGGAGTGTTTTTTTTAAATTAAGCATTTGTTTTTTTCAGTTATCTATGTTTTTTTTTCTTTTTTTTCCAGTGTGAGTAATGAAGGTGTCTGACAGACAGCTCTCCATTATTAGTGCTGTGACTAGGTGTCACCCAGCGGTGTCTGTTTCTACCTAAGGCTGACAATATCCTTCTCTCCCTATTACCCCAGTACCAAATGCACCAGGGGGATTAGCAAATCCTCTAATGTAATGGTCTGCTTCTGGGGCGGTAGATGGGAGGGGACCAATATACATGGACTGTGGCATCTTAATAGTATCAGTCTGCAGCTGCTGGTTTTAACATGGCTAGTTATGAAAAAAAGGGGCGGACCTCATATTGTTTTCTTTTTAAAAAAAAAAAAATATAATAATGATAAAAAAACAGCCTGATACTGTCAAGATAGAAAGGCTAGTCCCCAGCTTGGTTTATGCACTTCGCCCGCCTACACAGGCTTTTTAATCAGATTAGGTTTGTAGTTGGAGCCTTCTAACCCTGAAATGTGGAGGTCTGAACAGACACCAGGAGAAGTAGCATGTAGCGCAGGTTCCCACCTGAATTGGGGTCACCTTGCTTCGGTGGGTGGACATTTACAGTTTTGATCAGGGATTGCACTAAGAACTTCAAATTTTTTCATATATTTCATAGTAGCAGAAAAGCTTTTCCAAAAAATTCTTATGTTCTCTTTGACTGTTTTTAGTGCCTTTAGAGTGCTGCTGATGTTGTATTGTTTTGACTGCCACAACAGTATGCACCTATACCTTTATTTTTCAAAACGGATGTGCTAACCAGATTTTGTTTTTTTACTGTTTGGGGAGGTAGCTAGTCCCCAGCTTGGTTTATGCACTCCACCCACCTACACAGGATTTTTAATCAGATCAGGTTTGTTGTTGGAGCCTTTTAACCTTAAAGTGTGGAGGTCTGAACAGACACCAGGAGAGGTAGCATGTAGAGTAGGTTCCGACCTGAATTGGGGTCACCTTTGCCGTGTTGGATGAGCATTTACAGTTTTGAACAGGGATGTGCACTAAGAACCTCACATTTTTTCATATATTTCATAGTAGCAAAAATGCTTTTCCAAAAAATTTTTATGTTCTCTTTGACCGTCTTTAGTGCCTTTAGAGTGATGCTGATGTTGTATTGTTTTTGCATTTTTATTTAGTTTTGTAAAAAAGGGGCGGACCTCATATTGTTTTCTTTTTATCCTCTTCTTAAAAAAAAACAGCCATGGTAAAACCAGCAGCTACAGCCTGATACTGTTAAGATAGAAAGGTCCAAACACTGCTGCCACAGCCATAGTAATGGTCAGACACCTGCATTGATAACACAAATAAAGTACAAAAAAAAAAAAAAATCACAGACAGAACTGAAAAAAACAACAAATTTATTTAACTAAACACTCCCCGACACAAGCCCTTATTGATCATTTTATTAAAGAAATGAATTCAATGCTGGTTCAACATAGTCCAATGAATTCGTCATAGTCCAAAAGGGAAGCCTGCAAAAAATACTACACTATTATATGATAGACTGGATAGACTATCCAGCACCCAGGAAAGCTTCGAGCCCCACAGAAACCTACTCTTCTATTCTGGCTCAGAATGAGGGATGGGATGTCAACCAGCTTAGAAAAAAAGTTAAAAAGCACCTTGTATATTATTTTTTATATTTTATTTTAAATATTGTGCCTCCCATAAAATAACCTTGGGGGGCATTTTTATATGACTTTTTTTTTGCTGATTTCCCTTGTAACTAGGGCTGATATATTGGCCCCAGTTACTGTGGAAATATAGGTGGAAAAGCTTCTTTTTGAAGTTACTGCAGAGCTGATCTGATAAGATGTAGCTGGTCATGCAGTTTCCAAGCCCTATTGGTCATGTTGTCGAGAAGGCAGGGATGGTAAAACACTGTCCCTTTCTTCCTAGTGGAGATCCCAGCAGCGCAGTAGGACTTTTAGTCAGTGGATGGCCGGCATCTGGTTTAAAAGGTGGGCCACATGGATTCAATACTTTAGTACTTTATTGGTTACACATCAAAAAACCTCCAGTTCATAAAACTTACTGTAGCTCTTCGCTATGGCTAAGAGTGGGGATGTTTGAAATGCGTCAGCAACTTTTATATGGGTTTTATGGTGCTAAATCCATTTACATCTTTGGTGAACAACGACCAGTGGCCCTGTATATCTGTCCATGCATCCTTATATACATAAGTCACCCAATTTTTTACAAAGAAGACGCTTTAATTAAAAGAGTGCACTCTATTTTCCCAAGCTAATATTTTTAAAACCATCTTGTGCTTTAATGTTGGAGTTTAATAGTAAATGAGTAATTACAAATTCAGGAAAATAAAAAGGTTCTCTAGTAAAATAATTGTATTAATAGGGATAAGATGCACTGTAGTAGCCCACTTGAGATTTTTTGCAGCCCTAAAGAGTGAATCTGTTTGTAAGAGGCAGCTGAGGCCAAGTAAATGCTCATCCACCACGGCAAAGGTGACCCCAATTCAGGTAGGAACCTACTCTACATGTTACCTCTCCTGGTGTCTGTTCAGACCTACACACTTTAGGGTTAAAAGGCTCCAAATACAAAGTGGACAGGTGGACACAAAGCCACAAAACATTGCAATCCCCTCTACAGGGCTTTTCCTAAACTCTATATGGGAAGTAATGCAAGTGATGAAACATTCCCACATATTTAGGTATAGATAATATTAGGGAAAGATACTGGGTTTGGAGAGGCAAATGGAGGACATCAGCAAGATTGTCCAGGGGTTGTATTCGTGTTTTTCTAGATCTCTTCCCTGTTTCTGGATCAGTGCTTAGGCAGATATCTCATTTATGACACAGGAAATAATATATTTAGAGATGGGCGAATCGATTCTAACAAAGTGGAATTCGTTTAGAATTTCAGGAAAACTTCGGTTCTGAACGAAGTCGAAGTTTGGGGTACTTCGGGTGAACGAAGTGTGCTTTTGATTGATAAAATGGCTGCGAGCACATGGCGCTACATGGGGCAAAGCACTCTGGGAGGAAGAAGGGCATAGCCTGCATGACATGTGCAGAGATGAAGCCAATCAGAGACCGGCGGGATTCTGTGACGTCACCGCACTATATAAGTCTGGGCGCGACGCTGGGAGCTCATACCGCTCTCACTGTACTGATCAGGGAAGGTGCTGCCGCGGCTGATTGTTACTGAAGAACTGATTTTTATACAGCGATTTTTGTGGGGTGTCTCAGCTTGTCTCAGAGACTGCTTCTCTTAATGTTCTATTTCTGATTTTTTGGTGTATTGGATCTGAAGTCCAGTGCATATACATGTTAATGCTATCTGCTCACAGCACATTGAATATCCAAGGGGCATCTAAGCCAGTTCCTGTTGTATTCATTTAAAGAAACAGCGTTTTTATAATACAAATACCACTTCATTTTTGGCTGCTCAATTCTTTTGCGCAATTTACATCCAGGGGTTAATTAAGCGTTGTTCTGCTGCTGTTGTGACTCCAAGAAACCGTCTTTTTCACCGCCAAAAAATACAATTTTCCTGTAGCATAATTCACAAACGAAGGTTAATTACAATTTTTTCTCTTGTTGTGTAGCGTAGAAAACACGCAATTGTAACACGCTACAAAGCTAGTAGTTTCCTGCTGCTCAATTCTTTTGCGCAATTTACATCCAGGGGTTAATTAAACGTTGTTCTGCTGCTGTTGTGACTCCAAGAAACCGTCTTTTTCACCGCCAAAAAATAAAATTTTCCTGTAGCATAATTCACAAACGAAGGTTAATTACAATTTTTTCTCTTGTTGTGTAGCGTAGAAAACACGCAATTGTAACACACTACAAAGCTAGTAGTTTCCGGCTGCTCAATTCTTTTGCGCAATTTACATCCAGGGGTTATTTAAGCGTTGTTCTGCTGCTGTTGTGACTCCAAGAAACCGTCTTTTTCACCGCCAAAAAATAAAATTTTCCTGTAGCATAATTCACAAGCGAAGGTTAATTACAATTTTTTCTCTTGTTGTGTAGCGTAGAAAACACGCAATTGTAACACGTAAAAAGTAGTATTTTGGCTGCTAAATTCTTTTGCCCATTTTACCTCCCGGGGTTAATTACGCGTTTTTTGCTGCTGTTGTGACTCCAAAAACCCCGTTTTTTTCCACCGCCAAAAAATAAAATTTTCTGTAATAATTACAAAAAAGGGTTAATTACATTTTTTCTCTTGTATGTAGCGTAGAAAACACGCAATTGTAACACCTAAAAATAGTTTTTCCTTGCTCAATTCTTTTGCTCAATTTACATCCAGGTTTAATTAAGTGTTTGTTCTGCTTTTGTACTCAGTAAAAGAAAACTTTGTGTTTCACCGCCAAAAAAAAAATTCGTAGCATAATTCTACCAAAGGGTTAATTAAGCCGTTTGTGCTTTTATATTCATAAAATACACAGATTTTTTAAAACGGCACATACATAAATTTTTCCGCCCATTTGTGGGCGCAATTTTATCCAAGGGTTACCAACTTTTGGGGTTCATTTGGCGCAAATAAGGGTGTGTATTTATCATATACAGATATCTTCATCAAAAGTGCCTGTACATTTTAAAACAAACATATGTAGACAGAGAGGTGGCAGCTCTTACCTCGGTGCAGAGGCAAAAAACATTCCGGGAGCAGGTCGCACACAGCAAGGGGGACACTGGGTGAGGCCACAACTCGCTGTCATCTAGCGGCCGGGTGTACGAACAGAAACCCCAAGGTTCTTGTTTGGGTTGACGGGTCATCCACTCCCCCCACTGACAACCCCCAGCCAAGAGTCGGTGGGAACTCAGACACAACCCCTTAGTTGGCAGGGCCCGGGAGCGGGTCACGGCCCTCACCTGCCCTCAACCCACCCTGCCCAAAGGGTTCCTCAGCCAGAGACTCTTTTGGGGTTTGGGGCTCACCCACAAAATTAGAAAGGATGAACAATTTGAGGAGGGCAGTCCGGGTATTTGGCAGCGAAAAAAGGGGGCCCAATATCCCCTGCTTTTTTGCATAGGCGGCAAAGTATGGATGTTTAATTTGGAGGGGGGTCATGTTTTTGGGGGTCAGCCTCTGCATACCAAGACCGGTGGAGGACAGCATGACGATGAAAAACAAAAAATGATGATGTACCATGCACTTGGGAGCCCGGGTGGGGAAGGGGTTTATCTGTCAGAGAAAGGGGGTCATTTTCCGTCAGCAGCGGCGCAGCCAGCAAGTGGGGCGGTGGCTGTGGTCCAGGATAGCACAGTGTGAGGTTGGAAGCCAAGCGGCCAAGGGGTTTTAAAAAAACCCCTTCGCATCCAAAAAGTTCGGCACAGGGGCTCAGCGAGGGGGAGCGGCGGGGAAGTCACTCATTGGGGCGTTGGTGGTAAAACCATACTCGGCGGTGTGGCGTTCTTTCTAAAAAACCGGAGGAGCCGAAAATGGGGATAGTAGAATCTGTAAGCAGAAATAACGTGGCAGGAGCTAAGTTGACCCCATGGCAATGGTCAACACAGCGCTCACATCCCGGGGCCTGGGAGAAAGTGGCTCAATGTGGTGGTCCCTCCTCCGCCGCGCAAAAGCGCAGCAGCAGCGCCCAGGGGACGCATTTCCTTGCAGCCCTCAAGGGGCCACCACCCCGCAAAGGGAGCTGTTTCTTTGAATACTCCCGGTCCAGATCTCCTTCCTCGTACTCATGGGACCAACAGTCGTTCGGGAGGGGGATTGCAAAGAGAAAACAGTATGCGCCAACCATCCTAAGGTGCAGCACTGACGTGCCCTGTCCAAGTTGTTGGTATGCAGTCCCCCCCTTTCCAAAAGGTGGGCTCTGCACCATTCAGAGAACTAAAAGGCTTGTGCCAGCCAATGGAGAGTTCCCAAACCGTAATTTTTTCCAAAAAGGCGTACCAGCACTTCTTTAAAAATGTAAACAGAAGGTGGGCAGTCCTAAAGCTTATCGGTTTTTATTCCAAGGGCCGGCAGCGCGGAAGTTGGAGCTGTAAACTACGGTAGGGCCAGTAATGTCCTTTAGGCCCACTGGGGGAATGTGCTTTCCGGCCCAGGCCACCAACAAATTGGACAGGAACCCCTTTTCCCCCCCCACGTTGTCAAATCTGCTCCTGCGCCAATGTCCCCTCCTCCTCCTCCACCACCACCACCATCTCAGCCTCCACAAGTACTGCCCCCTCATACCACAATGTGTAGGGCACAGCGGTGTCACGCAGTTCTACACCTGGCTTGCCTCGGCGAACGAAATCACGCAGGGGGGGAAAACTGTCCGCGTCATGCAGCAAGAAATCGATGTGTGGCTTTCTCCGTGCCAACTGCAAATCGGTACCATGGTGACGGACAATGGGAGGAACATGGTGTCCGCGTGCACCGAGGAGGGATGGTCCATGCGCCCTGCATGGCGCACGTGTTCAATCTGGTTGTGAAAAGGTTCTGAAGTCTTCCACCGATCTTCAGAACATTCTGAAAATGGCCAGGAAACTGTATATTTATCCATTCGTACAAAGCCAGGAACACCCTCCTCGAGTTGCAGCGGCAGAACGGCCTCCCCCAACACACTCTGATATGCGATGTTTCCACCCGTTGGAATTCCGCCTGCACATGTTGGACCGATTGTATTGAACAGAGAAAGGCATTAACGATTTTTTGATGATCCAGGCAAAACAGAAGTTCTCCCTTTTGAAAATTTTTGATGTCAGCCAGTGGCAGCTCATGCGTGACACCTGCCGTTTGTTGAGGCCATTCGAGGGAGGCGACGTTATTTTTCAGTCCCCAGGACTACGGGATGAATAACGTCATTCCACTGCTTCATGTCCTGGAGCAGATTCTGAAAAATCTGTCTGGGCAGGGGGACTGGAGACCGTGGACGACTACACTCGTGGCCACATGAGTCCTGTGGGGACTAAAATGGAGGAGGAGAAGGACGGAATTGGAGCAGAAGCATTGTCTGGTGAAATGAGTGGATTTCTACCCAGGTGACAAGAGAGGAGGAGCAGGACAGCTGGAGGAGGTAGATGGATATGAGGAAGACAAGGCAGATGACCCCCCAAGGGACCGTGGCCCGTATACAGTGGAAATGGAGGCAGGGAGCCCCTCGGAGTCACTTGTGCAGATGGCCCGCAGCATGCTTATTTGCCTGGCTAGTGACAGGCCCAATAGTCAGCATCCGGGAGAGGGATGAACTTCTGGCTCTCCACCCTATTGGACCCTCGCCACGGTCCAAAATGGGAGCCTTTTTCCCAGCTATTGAGAGGGAGGACAAACTCAAATACTATAGGGAAATCCCCCGTAATCAGTTGGCCGCTGCCTATGTGCGGCATCGTCCCTCCTCTGACAGGTCTGACCGGGGGTTCCTCCGCGCTCACGTACTACTGCGCGGCTGCTGGGGGAAGGTGGGGTTTAAAGGGGAGTACCCGCCCATCAGCAGTAACCTAAGTCTGGAGTGACTGATGAGCAGCTTCCTTCACCCGCCTAGTGAGGAGGGTAGTCGTCAGCAGCAGCAGCAGCAGGACCTGGAGCAGTCCCTGAGCCAACAGGTGGTGGCCTACTTGGACAGCACTCTGCCACCCCAGTTAGAAGATCCGCTGGACTACTGGGCAGCCAAATTGGATGTGTGGCCGCAACTTGCCGAGTTTGCAGTGGAGATGCTGTCCTGCCCGGCCAGTAGTGTGGCATCAGAGCGGGTGTTCAGTGCAGCGGGGGCCATTGTTAGCCCAAGGAGAACCCGCTTGTCCACGGGAAATGTGGAACGACTGACTTTTGTCAAGATGAATCAGGCGTGGATCGGCCAGGATTTTCACACACCAATGCCTTAGGCGTCAGACTACATCAGCCATGACGCCTCACCCAAACTGTGAGAAATTAGTCTGGGTTCAAACTGCAAATATATTTATCCAGCTGTCGTAAGAACGTCTATATTGGACGCAGTTATCCTGAGCGGGATGTCCATATATCAGTGTAGAAAGGAGTCAGGATAAGAACAAATATAGATTTTGCAAAGAATTTTTACTATATGAGATCTTCATATGTTGCATTTGAAACATCAACAAGATACACGTATAATAGCCATATTACAAGGGCTGTGAATACTACAGAGAGCGCAATACCATATAACAGAGATTATAGCCGACCCTAATCACCATCCCTTAGAGCGAAGCAATTTCTGATCTCGTTCGGGCGGGTAATATGGCAAACTCACGGTATGTTGCTCACTGTGAAAAGTGCTTTTCAGCAGAGCCGCTTATCCTCCTTCTGGATCTCTCGATCTCTCCAGGGACTACTTCTGGGTTCAAACTACCTGCCTCAGCCACTATTCTGATGCCGCCACCCGCCTGATGCCACACATCTGCTTACAGTTTCTCCATCTGCCACCAACCATCTTTACCAGGGACTGGTATTGCCACCCACCTCCACACTCTGTCATTGTGCCACTGTCTGACCTCATGCTGCTGCTGTGGCTGCTGCCGTGACCTACACACTGTGTCATTGTGCCACTGTCTGACCTCATGCTGTTCCTGTGGCTGCTGCCTTGACCTACACACTGTGTCATTGTCCCACTCTGTGGACTTATGGTTTTTTTGACTCCTGCTCAATGTATATGTGCCACTGTCTGACCTCATGCTGCTGCAGCAGTGACCTACACACTGTGTCATTGTGCCACTGCCTGACCTCATGCTGCTGCTGCCGTGCCACTGTCTGACCTCATGCTGCTGTGGCTAGCACCGTCACCTCCACACTCTGTCACTAATGTTGCCACCTGAGCTCTCAGCTTGTTTTTTTCCAGCTTTCTCTGGCATGACATTATCAGTTTTTTGGTCAGTTTTGCCCTCTTAAGTGCCCAGGGAATTTTATAGTGAAGCGATTCTAAGAGCGGCGGCAGTCATGTGTGTGTCATACTAAAACACAACATTGTATGAAGACCAAACCAAGCTCCCTCTGCATATTTAAGCATGGCACAACGTTCTACAGCACCCTGCAGGCTCTGTGCAGCCTGGAAATAGCTGTTTTTTAACGTGATTCGTGCCGAAGTAATTCGGAACGAAGTTACTTTTTGCCGAGAAATTCGGCGAAGTGAACAAAACGAATTTCGGGAAATTCGCCCATCTCTAAATATATTAATAAGCTAAGGTACTTTTATGTATTTCTAGACTTCTCTGTTACCAACTATAAATCGAGAAAGATACTGGATAGGGCTGACACGAGACTCCAAAGACAGTAACAGGTGGATTTGGATAGATGGATCACATCTGACGTACAGGTAAGGGAAGGCAATTCATGTTCATTATAAAGAAAACACTATACGTAGAAAATGCTACAGAGGTAAATGAACACCATTAAGGAGGCTTACCTGTTATGGGTGCTACTAGGAAGAGCTGCTTAGCTTCAATAATCAGGGGAAGTGGCCATGTACCATCTGTGTAATGCAGTGGTGCACAACATGCAGCTCAAGGGCCCCATGCATCCCCCAGTGTCCCTCTTTATGGCGGCAAGTCATGAAGACACAAACATACTTTGTTTCTGTCCTCAACGTTTGATAGCTGCATTCATCTGATGGCACTGTAATGGTGGCCATTATATGTCTGGCACTGTTATGGTGGGTACTGATATGGCTGGCACTACAGGGCTGAATGCACTATTTAAAACAACCTAAATGAGCCATCTAGACAAAACTGTTTCTGTATTATCTATGGATTTCTTCTTCAAAGGATTATTTATTTCTAACACAATCATGGCAGGTCCCCAAGATAAACCATAAAGATGCCTGATTGGTTCAAGATTCCAGAGAGGAGGAGATGATAGAGAGGAGGCCATATATGTGTACTTTTCTTTCTAGTTATATTTGTGAAACAACCACTTCTGTAACCCTCAAAACTTCAATGAAAATAGGCGCCTTATATCCTCTTTCTGGAGCACTGAGCAAGGACTCCTTATTCTGATATCTGGCAGTCCCTAAAGTGGAACCAAGACCTCTCATCCATTTGGGGTTTTTACAATTGAAGTACCATAAAGATCTCAGATGGGTAATACCCCTTTAAGATTTACTGCAGCCACTAAGAGAGTAACAATGTCACAACGTAGCCCTTGGACAAAGAAATGTTGTGCCTCCTGGTGTAGTACATGTGCGAGGTCAACCAGAGCCCCTCTCTGCAGCCATTGCTTTGTATGGGTTCTGTATCCCCTTGTCATCAAGGAAAGCTGCAGAACATACACAAAGGTATTCTAGAATGACATAGTGCTTTGTAAAGAGGTATTCCCACCTTGGACATATAGAATCTCACAAAAGTGAGTACACCCCTCACATTTTTGTAAATGTCGACATTGAGAGATAGAAATCCAAAATAAAATTCAGAAAATCACACTGTATAAATTATATAAATTTATTTGCATTTTACTGTGAGAAATAAGTATTTGATCCCCTACCAACCATTAAGAGTTCTGGCTCCTACAGACCAGTCACACTCTCCTAATCAACTCATTACCTGCATTAAAGACAGCTGTCTTAAATAGTCACCTTTATAAAAGACTCCTGTCCACAGACTCAGTCAGACTCTAACCTGTACAACATGGACAAGACCAAAGAGCTTTCTAAGGATGTCAGGGACAAGATCATAGACCTGCACAAAGCTGGACTGGGCAACAAAACCATAAGTAAGACGTTGGGTGAGAAGGAGACAACTGTTGGTGCAATAGTAAGAAAATGAAAGAAATACAAAATGACTGTCAATCGACATCGATCTGGGGCACCATGTAAAATCTCACCTCGTGGATCATCCTTGATCATGAGGAAGGCGAGAGATTAGCCTAAAACTACATGGGGGGAACTTGTTAATGATCTCAAGGCAACTGGGACCACAGTCACCAAGAAAACTCTTGATAACAAATTACTCTGTAACGGTTTAGAATCCTGCAGTGCCTGCAAGGTCCCCCTGCTCAAGAAGGCGCATGTGCAGACCCGTCTGAAGTTTGCCAATGAATACCTGGATGATTCTGCGAGTGATTGGGAGAAGGCGCTGCGGTCCGATTAAACAAAAATTGAGTTCTTTGGCATCAACTCAACTGGCCATGTTTAGAGGAAGAGAAATGCTGCCTATGACTCAAAGAACACCGTCCCCACTGTCAAGCATGGAGGTGGAAAGATAATGAGCGACATGTATAAACGTTGGTGCTGACAGGCCAATTCTAAATAGCTTTAAATCCGTATAGGATGCACCAGAATGTATGAACCTGTTCTTCTGCAAGTCATACATACAGGGTAGTGTAGAAACCAACACCACAAGTCGGCTCAGGCAAACCACCTTTACCCTGGTTGGCTGTTCTCTCTGCTGGTCATACATACAGGGGGGCATGTAGAGCCAATACCACAAGTCCCGGCTCAGGGGACCACCTTTACCCTGGTTGGCTGTTTTTCTGCAGGTCATACATAACAGGGCAGTGTAGAGCAAAAACCACAAGTCTGGCTCAGGCACCACCTTTACCCTGGTCTGGCTGTTCTTCTGAGGTCATACATACAGGGCAGTGTAGACCCAAAAAACACAAGTCTGGCTAGGCACCCCCTTTACCCTGGTTGGTGTTTTCTGCAGGTCATACATTTCAGGGGCAGTGTAGAGCCAAACCACCAAAGTCTGGCTCGGGGACCACCTTTACCCTGGTCTGGCTGTTCTTCTGCAGGGCATACATACAGGGCAGTGTAGAGGCCAACACCACAAGTCTGGCTCAGGCACCCCCTTTTACCTGGTCTGGCTGTTCTTTGCAGGTCATATATACAGGGCAGTTTTAGAGCCAACACCACAAGGGCTGTCTCAGGCACCACCTTTACCCTGGTTGGCTGTTCTTCTGCAGGTCATTTCATACAGGGCAGTGTAGAGCCAATACCACAAGTCTGGTCAGGCACCACCTTTACCCCGGTCTGGCTGTTCTTCTGCAGGTATACATACAGGGCAGTGTAGAGCCAATACCACAAGTCTGGCTCAGGGACCACCTTTACCCTGGGTCTGGCTGTTTTTTCTGCAGGTCATACATACAGGGCAGTGTAGAGCCAATACCACAAGTCTGGCTTTAGGCACCACCTTTACCCTAGTCTGGCTGTTTTTCTGCAGGTTATACATACAGGTGTAGTGTAGAGCCAATACCACAAGTCTGGCTCAGGCACCACCTTTACCCTAGTCTGGCTGTTCTTCTGCAGGTTATACATACAGGTGCAGTGTAGAGCCAATACGACAAGTCTGGCTCAGGCACCACCTTTACCCTGGTCTAGCTGTTCTTCTGCAGGTCATACATACAGGGCAGTGTAGAGCCAATACCACAAGTCTGGATCAGGCACCACCAGGGACGTAACTAGAGAAGCCAGGGCCCCAAAGCAAACTTTTGGATGGGACCCCCTACCCCTCCCCCTCACCCACCTCCCTGACCACGAACATTTACCAGGACATGCTATTAGATAATGTAGATAATACAAGGGGTAAATACCTCACCATACATATCACTATCATACTGCTACCAAACAAATCCCACTATATTAAGACCAATATTACCAATAACGCTATTACATAAGGACCTGATTAAACCGCCAGAACACGAACACAAATTACCACCACATAGTGAGTGAATAATATCCCTACACTATTACTGATCAGTACACAAAGACCAATAGTACCGCCATATAGTGACCATATAGTGGTATATACCAGTCTACACAGACTATGTGAGTAAAGCATAGTTTCATCTTGTGACTCACAGGTGACGTTTCTCTGACGAGTCGTTGACTTTCCCTTTTGCTCTGCATCCGTCCAGACCGCCATCATGACATCTCCCAACCACTTGTCCCTGGAGATTTAGACACAAATATTTTAGAATCCTGACTTTTTCAGCACCACCCTCCCTACCCCTCTGGTCATATGGGGTCCATTTAGGCAGACAGGAATTAGTTAGGCTATATGGGGCCCCAGATAGGCCAGGTTTAGGTAGGCAATAGAGTCCCCATATAGGCAAGCAGGGTTTAGGTAGCTATAGGGAGCTATACAGGTAGACAGGGGTTATCAGTGGCGTAGCTACAGGGGTCGTAGCGGTCGCACTCGCCACACGCTGCATCGCTGGCTCACATAGAGGCGCCGATGAAGCTAAGCGGCCGGCATACACTGATACTGGCCGCTTAGTACAGTGAAGGCAGCGGCGCGATGAGACCACCTGATCGTGCGGCCGCCTCCTCGGTCGCACAGTCGTCATAGGCGTGCAGCCGAGGAGCGTCCCGGCGCCTATGAAGACTGTGCGGCCGAGGATGCAGCCGCACGATCAGGTGGTCTCATCGCGCCGCGGCCTTCACTGTACTAAGCGGCCAGTATCAGTGTATGCCGGCCACTTAGCTTCATCGGCGCCTGCACTGCGCAGGCGGCAATCGCTGCATAGCAGCCGGGAAGTTAAGGTAAGTATTAGTGTTATTAATTTCTGCTACCTGCCTGTACCACACTATATACCTGCCTGTACCTCACTATATACCTGCCTGTACCACACTATATACCTGCCTGTACCACACTATAAACCAGCCTGTACCTCACTATTACCTGCCTATACCCACTATATACCTGCCTGTACCTCACTATATACCTGCCTGTACCACACTATATACTGCCTGTACCTCACTTATACCTGCCTGTACCTCACTATACACCTGCCTGTACCACACTATATACCTGCCTGTACCTCACTATATACCTGCCTGTACCTCACTATATACCTGCCTGTACTAGTGTTAGTGTTATAAATTTCTGCTACCTGCCTGTACCACACTATATACCTGCCTGTACCTCACTATATACCTGCCTGTACCACACTATATACCTGCCTGTACCACACTATATACCTGCCTGTACCTCACTATATACCTGCCTGTACCACACTATATAACTGCCTGTACCACACTATATACCTGCCTGTATCTCACTATATACCTGCCTGTACCTATCTATATATCTGCCTGTACCACACTATATACCTGCCTGTACCTCACTATATACCTGCCTGTACCTATCTATATATCTGCCTGTACCTCTCTATATACCTGCCTGTACCACTCTATATACCTGCCTGTACCTCACTATCTATCTATACTATCTACTATATATATATATATATTATATATATATATATATATATATATATATATATATATATATATATATATATATATATACCTGCCTGTGGGGTGCTGTACCAATCTATATACCTGCCTGTGGGGAGCTGTACCAATCTATACACCTGCCTGTGGGGAGCTGTACCAATCTATATACCTGCCTGTGAGGAGCTATAACTATATATATACCTGCCTGTGAGGAGCTATAACTATCTATATACCTGCCTGTGAGGAGCTATATCTACTTATATATCTGCCTGTGGGGAGCTATATCTACTTATATATCTGCCTGTGGGGACCTGTACCTATCTATATACCTGCCTGTGGGGACCTATAGTGGTAGGGGGCCCCGAGCTGAGGTTTTGCACCTGGGCCCCTGAGTCTCTAGCTACACCCCTGGGGGTTAGATTGGTTATAGGGGCCATATATGTAGGTCAGCAGGGTTTAGGTAGCTATAGGGCCCCATATAAGTAGATAGGCAGGCTTCAGGGGGGCTATATAGGTAGGCAAGCTTTAGGGGGCTATAGGAGCTATATAGACAGGCTTAGGGGGGGCTTTATATAGGCAGGCTTAGGGGGGCTTTATATAGGTAGGCTTAGGTGGGTTTTATATAGGCAGGCTTAGGGGGACTTTATATAGGCAGGCTTAGGTGGGCTTTATATAGGCAGGCTTAGGCGGGTTTATATAGGCAGGCTTAGGGGGCTTTATATAGGCAGGCTTAGGGGGCTTTATATAGGCAGGCTTAGGGGGGCTTTATATAGGCAGGCTTAGGGGGGCTTTATATAGACAGGCAGGGCAGGTAAAATAAGAAATCCCTTACTTACCTTGTTCCACGCTCCCACGATGCGCCACACTGCAGCCTCTCTGCTCAGCGTGGGGAGCGCGGTAATGTGACGTCAACGCGGCGCCCACGTGATCAAAGAGAGCCGGCAGGGGAATTAGCAGAGCGGAGCGAGCGGAGCGAGCGGAGCTCCATTCTGCTATCTCGGGGCAGCACTGCCTCTGAACACTCAGGCCAGAGGGCCTGGGCGTTCAGAGGTAGCATGCGCCAGGCCCCTGAGCTCTGCACCCGCCGCAGTGAACTGTTATGTTCACAGCCGACGGGCGCATGAGAAGAACTACCGGGGTAGCAGACGTGATAGCAGCTGCCCCCGCGCGGGCCCCCTAAGCAGGGGCCCCGTGGCAGCTACTACGTCTGCTACCCCGGTAGTTACTCCCCTGGGCACCACCTTTACCCTGGTCTGGCTGTTCTAACTGTTCTGTGTATAGATTTGTCGTCAAAGAATCATAAATGTATCTACTTCTATGAATGTGGTGCAATATGCCCCCAGAACGCCCCAAATCTTTGGCGCACTAAAAAGTGTCTTTATCACATTACAAAGGCACTTATCGTGCCAAAGTTTGGAGAGCAACTGTTAATAAATTCTTTTTGGCTCAAAGTACACCAGAAAACTGGTGCAGCCCTGTTCATACAGGTCGACCTATGCTTTCCAGGTGTTTCTTTGCTAAGGTCACAGGACTACGTCACTGCATCAATGCGAGAATGGATGGAGCCATGTACCGTAAAATCCTGAGTGACAACCTCCTTCCCTCTACCAGGACATTAAAAATGGATCATGCCTGGGTCTTGCAGCAAAATAATGACCCAAAACATACAGCCAAGGCCACAAAGGAGTGGCTCAAAAAGAAGCACATTAAGGTCATGGAGTGGCCTAGCCAGTCTCCAGACCTTTATCCATAGAAAACTTTTGGAGAGAGTTGAATCTTCGAGCTGCCAAGCGACAGCTTTAAAATCATAATGATTTAGGGATGATCTGCAAAGAGGATTGGACCAAAAATCGTCCTGACGTGTGCAAACCTCATCATCAACTACAAAAAGTGTGACTGCTGTGCTTGTCAACAAGGGTTTTGCCACCAAGTATTAAGTCTTGTTTGCCATAGGGATCAAATACTTATTTCTTACTGCAATAGTGCAAATAACGAAATATTCGCTCCTATTCTGATTGGTTGGTTTTTGCCGACCAATGAGAAGAGCTTACAGAATTTGAATTACTGTATTTCCCGGCAATTTCCAATAGCCCAATTACTGATGTTGTGCCAGTGACGGCGACAAACGCGTTGTTAGTGATTTTATTTATATATTTTTATAGAAGGTTTCAGCTCTTTTACAGAGCATGTTTTACACCTGATAAAAACGATGGCCGCGGTGTCTAAATGAATGAAAAACGGTGCCGCGAACCATTCTTCAGTCTGATCGGGACATCACCGGTGAGATCGCTGAGTCCCATTGGGCTAACATGGCAGTGGGAAGCCTTGTGAAGGCTTTCATTGCTGCCATGTTTTGAATTTTCCCACTTCCGGCCATAGGCCGGAAGTGGGGAAACCGGCATCTTGGTACAGCCTAATGCATTGTCTATGCAATGCATTAGGCTGTATTAACGATTTCGCCTCCTAGTGGTCAAACACCATAGGGGGACTTAATGTTAAAGTAAAAGAAATAAAGTTTTAAAGTACAAAAAACAGTATTCAAATTTCAAATCACCCCCCTTTCCCTATTTTACAAATAAAAACAATAAAATAATAAAAAAGTTAGACATATTTGGTATCGCCGCATCCGAAAAAGTCCGATCTATAAAAATATAACATCATTTATCCCGTAGGCTGAACACCGTAGAAGAAAAAAAAATTCCAAATGCCAAAATTCTGTTTTTTTGGTCATTTTACGTCGCATAAAAATTGGAATAAAAGTGATCAAAAAAGTCGCATGCATTCCAAACTGCTAGCAATAAAAAGTACACTTCAGACAGCAAAAATGCAGCCTCACTGATATCCATAGGTGTTAGTACAAAAAAGTTATGGGTCGCAAAAAATGGGGCCACGGCGCAAATTTCAAAAATAGAAAATGTTTGGAATTTTTTTACAGTACCAAAACCTAACAGAAACCCTACATGTATAGTATTGCCGGATGCGTATCAACCTGTATAATACAGATAGCACTTTTTTACCAAATAATAAACTCCATTAAAAAAAAAACTCCCGCAAACATGGTGAAAGTACGTTTTTTTCACATTTTACCCGTTCCCTAGTATATTCTATAGTAATATGAATAACACCATTGGAAAGTCCTGCAAAATAAAAGCCCTCATGTGTCTATGTAGGTGGAAAAATAAAAAAGTTATCGCTTTCAGAAGGCGAGGAGGAAAAAAATTTAGAGCCATATTATTATGACCGCTGTCAGGAAGGAGCTAAGATCTGCATTAGAGTTTCCACTCGGAGCCTATGTTACAAATTTTGTAAAAAATAGCACAACATGTAATACTATTTTTTAAAATGATGAATACTACGATGGAAATCAGTGGTCAGTGGGGTACATTAGGCCCATTTTTGTGTCTAATGGATCTGCCTCCACCTCTGCGACACAGCCTAACATATGACATTTTCTGTTTATAGAATTATAAAGAAAGTTTTACTACTGCCCCCAACAGCGGCAGCTCCACAATGTCTGCATCTCATATATATGAAAGGTGACTGTAAATAATTTTTCATAACAATGAGTAACATTTCTTTTCCCATAGTGCCTGGGATAAAGGCGAACCCAATAATGACTATAATAATGAAAGCTGTGCAGAAATTATGGGAGGTTTTCAAGCGTGGAATGACCGTCCGTGCAAGAGCAAGCTATATTACATATGCAAAGGCATATCGAGCTGTTAAATGGGGATCTCTACTTTCTATCACCCCATTTCTTCTTTGATGCCCTCTCATTATAAATCAGTCATTGGGTGACTCCCTGCTAATTATCTGGTTGTGCTTCCTCAGCTGCAAAACATAAGAACTAATACCTGGATCTATAAAGTTCACATGATTACATTTTTATACCAGCAAAGACTATTATATATAAAAAATCAGGGGGGCTATATGCTTACCTTAAGTTGTCGTTAAAAATTGGGCAACGCTTTAAAGTGTTTCACTGCCAGGGTTTAGGGGCAAATTCTCACGATAATATTATAAAGTAGCTAATGGCACATTGTGTAAATGTCACATAGCCCTTAAAACTCATATGTGTCGTCATGTAATTCTGCATCAAAATGTAAGGTTTTGTAAAAAAAAAATGCATACAAATTCATGCCTATGTCTATAAGTCGAAGAGAAAAACAATCCAGACAGCAACTCCGAAGTAGCTGTTCACACAAATTCACCGAAATGTGCAACACTTCAGCTTCATCCGAAATCATTCTCAACCAATCGTGGGACCTGGGATTCTGGTGTGGAAAAGTGTTCACCCATAATTGTGTCTCTAGTGCTGCTGATATCTTTATAATATGTCTAAAAGTTTGACCCAGATAAAGATAAACGTTTAAGATGTGCAGAGTCCAAACATGACTCTTACTACCACACATAATTTCTTTACAAAATCATCAGAACTGAAGAAACCAAAACTGTCCACAATCCAGATGCCAGTAAACATCCAAATCACAGAACAAACAATCAACCTGATTAGGCTAGGATCAAATAGATAAAAAAAAGTATCAATAATAAAAGTATAGGATCCCCTCTAAATGCAAAATCTGATCTTCTTTGAAATTGGTAAAGGAGGATGAAAGCGTGAAGAAAAGTTTGTATCCCTGGTGTCACTAGAAGTCTGCCTTGACATTTCTAGATTGAACAAAATTCTTGTGATACCAGGGATATGATACAGGAACTTTTCTTCATGCTTTCATCCCCTTTACCAGTTTGAAGAACATGTGCGCTCTGATCTTGCATTTAGGTGTAAAATTTGCTGTGTCGCATGCCCTTAAGGCTATGTTCACACGGCATGATTGCGGGGCGTAAAGTACGCCCCACCCCACATGCTTTCGGCCGGTTGTTTGGGGAGTCGCGCACTGTGACGGGTCGTGACGAGGGCCGGCCAGGCACGCTGGCCCCTATAGACATCCATTACATGTGGCGCGATTATTTGCCGCAAAGTAATTAGCATATGTCATTTATCTACCTGCGTTGATCGTATTTTTACACACGGGAGAGGAGTACGTACATCCATAGTTCATCTATGAGAAACTCTCTGGATTACCGTAAATGATTGGGGCGCATTTTGCTTGTATTAGAGCGCAGTACGCTCGCAATACGCGTCAAAATGCGCCCCAAAATAAGCCGTGTGAACATAGCCTAAAGAGCAGGAGCAGAATAAAGCTTTTACTTCTTTTGTCCTGCTCTTACTTCCCATACACGCCAGAGGCTGCAACTAAGTTTGCTGTCCTGTTTTACAGACCACACCCCCACTTTTCACATCCTGGATCTTTTTACAGGCTCCTCCATGCACTCATAAATTATAATTGTCACTTTAAAAAAATCATGTTTTTATGTTACTATATTCTAAGAGTGAAAATCTTTTTACTTTTCTGTCCATAGAGCTGTGTGAAGGTTTTATATTTAAGGGGTAGGTTTATGACCAAGAAAGCAGTCCTGGCACAAATCCAACCAGGCCACATTCAATATCTGCTCCTCCCACCAGATCACATACAAAATCTGCAGCCCCACCAGCCCCCATACAATATCCACTTCCCCCACCAGCCCACATATAATATCTGCCCCATACCAGCCCACATACAATACAACTAGAGACGGGTCTATTTTTAGTAAGTACAGTATAGTTCACACAGCAGATTTTTGTGCAGATTTTGGCATGTAAATGTTGAAATCTGCATGTATTCTATTTGTAAACCACTCCCTATTATTTCTACTAATAATTTATGCTGTAATTTGTACATTGCGGAAGAAAATGGTCATGTTAAAGGGGTGTTCTAACTACAAAGATCATATTTGTAATGACAGGGACAGTAAAAATAAGTAATTTTGCAGTTGGTTTGTATTACCTAAATCATATAGTATAGCAGTTATTAGTTAATCTGTGTGTGTCTAGAGCTACTTCTGCAGCCTGGGGTCATGCCAAGCCCCCTTGGCTGTGATTGGCTTCCTTCATTTAGTTCAACCTTAGGTTGGGACATGCCCCCCTGTGCTGTGATTGGCTGTCCCGCGCTCTCTGTGCTTATCCCTGAGCTGTGTGAATTTGCCTGTGCCTCTGCTCCTCAGCTTCCCTGGTTTTCAACAAGGAGCTAGATCTGAGAGGTCAAATGGTGTCTGTGCCTCTGCTCCTCTCTCAGTAACAGCTCTGATGTGAAGGATCTTAGTAATTACTGAGTCTCTTTAGGTGCCAGATTCACTCCACCCACCCATATAACACACCCTTATACACTCTGCTCCTCCCAGCCATATAACACACCCTTATACTCTCTGCTCCTCCCAGCCATATAACACACCCATATACTCTCTGCTCCTCCCACCCATATAACACACCCTTATACACTCTGCTCCCTCCACCCTTATTAAACTATACCTTTACACTGTGCTTCCCCACAAACTATAACACACTCTTATACACTCTGTCTGTTAAAAGAGGGGGGAGCAGGGTGCATTGCTCACATTTGTATCATCATTTCAGGCTGTATTTATAACTGTTAACACCAATACAGGTATTCTGGTTACAAGGATTCCTTGTGGAGCCTGGGAGGGAAGTGACAGCACTTCAAGGTATTGAGAACTGACTGAATGCAGGAGGTCTGGAGAGATGTGGACATCACTCCCCTCCCACTGCTACACAGATAAAGAGGATCTCAGGAGGGCGAGCAGGACAAGGGAGGCAGTGTGATGAACATCACCATGCCTCAGTGAGGAAGGACAGCCTACCTTTGAGGAGAGACCCACCCCTGGATTTGAAAATCTAAGCTAGTGAAAAAGCTCAGATGAATGCAAAAGCCTGCAGTAAGAAAACCCCTTTATGTAGCCTGGACATCTATTATCCACATTGAATGGGTCTAGTCAGCATCCAGAACTATGGCAAAATCCAAGGCATACAAAAGTAAAATCAGTGTCGGATTAGTATGATTGAAAAATCTTCCAAGTAAACATGCACATTTGTATGTTGTCTTTTTGTAGCAGGATAATTTCTATATATCATTCTATATATATATATTTATATATATATATATATATATTAATTATTTAATATTTATAAATATACATATCATATATATAATATATATATACATATATATATATATCACATATATATATATTATATTATTTACTATATATATATATATATACATAGATTATACTATATTTATATATTTATATATATATATTATATATCATATTATATAATATTTATCTCAAACATATATATTTTTAACATAAAGCGTGAATGCTCCAAGTCTGTGTATCTGTGTATAATAAAAACTGGTGAAAGTGTAATGTGTGTTCTGTGACTTTTGTTGTTCTCCTACCGGAAATGGTGATAGTAAATAATCTTGAATTATAAATACCTGAAGGAGGATCTCTCACCTCCAGGAAAACCTCACGGCTGAACAGAAGGCTAAAATATGAACACTTTCTCCTATATGTTTAATTAAGAAAAATTAAAGCCTTTCATCTGTAATTCAGAAAAAAGTACTGGCCCTTTAAGAAAGGAAGCCTGGTGTCAGGCTCTTCACATGTAGCAGTGTTGGAGCTCTATGTTGACAGCTCTATGTAACTTCCTAATTCTCAGCTGGGAAGGTCCACTGTGAAGGGGGGAGTGTGTAAGTCTGCAGCATGTGTACACAAGGGAGAACAGTGTTGCTTTCTTTATGCTGGATGTTATTACACTAGCAGCAGTGTAATATGGAGGCTTGTCTGTTATGGAGGAGAAAAGGTTGGAAGCAACAACAACAGAGATAACCCTGTCATACCTATGTCCTTAGTTTACTGTGGCTGTAGTTTATGCATAGTATCCTATAAATTAAGGACAGCGAATGTTTCTTTCCAGAATTGGTCATAATCGAATCTAAGGCCCTGTGCACACGATGGGTTTGGCCGCGGGTTCGGCCGCGGCTTTTGCCGCGGTTCCCGCTGCCAAACCTCGTCCTAATCTCGCCAATGGGTTTGCCCCAATGCAAATTAGTAGGCAGTGGGCAAACCGCGCCGCCAGCCGCGGCCCAGCCGCTCACCAGTCGCGGCGACGCCCGCGGCGACACCCGCGGCAACACCGCGTGGCTACCGCGCTGAGGACTCCCTGTCAGAATTGCCAGGAGAGTTCTCAAACCCGCGCGGCCAAACCCGCAGCGTGTGAATATTAATGCGGTTTCCCATGGGAAACCATGTTAATAAAACTGGGCTACGATTTGGCCCGTGGTTTTGGCCGAGAAAACAGGGTCGGAAACACTGGTCATAACCACGGCACCAAAATTCCGTATGTGAACAGGGCCTAAAGGGTTAGAGTTAAATTCAGATGCCATCTGCTGTGCTCTCAAGCTAAGAAAGCTGGTGAAAAACCCTGTAACAAAGGGGATAAAATGGGAGACTAGAAATGGCAATATTTTACAAGAATTTGTTATACTGTAAAAAATATCTGTCTCTCAATAACTGCAGGTGTTAGCTGTAATTAGCATCCAGTACCTGCTGTGTATGTAGTAAGTTCTCAGTGAGGGAACAGGCCTAACATACTCCCTTACGATATGACATAAATGCCATGTTAATATGTTGGTAAGTGGTTTATGGCTTATTTTCCTCCACATCTTGGACATTATATGGCTAAAAACTTGGACTACTGGACTATAATCAAAAGACATGGTCCCCAAACCCTTCCGTACTCTTTATTGCCACAGTGCACAGGATGGTGGCTGTGCACATGTAGCTCTCTCCATTCACTTCCATGGGAGTGCACACTCCTAGAAACATACTTGGAGCGTCCACTAAACTTAACAGAGAGAGTCGCACATGAGCCGCCACCTCATGGTTCGCTGCAGAACAAATAAGGATTAGAGATGGGTGAGTTTCTTAAAAATTCGATTCGGTGACTTCGCCGAATTTTCCGACAAAATTCGTTTCGGTCCGAATTGCTTCAGGACTGAATCAAGTTAAAAAAAAACAGCTATTTCCAGGCTGCACAATGCCTGCAGGGTGCTGTTAGAACAATGTGTACCAATGCTTAAATATGCAAGAGGCGAGCTTGGTTTGGTCTTCATAACAATGTTGTGTTTTAGTATGACACCCACATGACTGCCGCCGCTCTTAGAAATCGCATTCACTTATAAATTTACCTGGGCACTTTAAAGAGGGCAAAATATAATGACCAGAAAATGTAGCGGAATGTAGCTGATAATGTCATGGGCAGCGCCAGCTGGAAAAAAACAAAGCTTAAGGGCTCAGGGTGCACATAAGTGACAGAGTGTGGAGGTGACCCGCGAGGCGAGCACAGCAGCATGAGGTCAGAGAGTGGCACAATGACATTCTGGAGGTGGCAAAAAACAGGAGTAGGCCACAAGAGTGCGGACAAGACGAGTGTGTTGGTTACGGCAGCAGCCACAGAAGAAGCATGGAGTGTCCAGACAGTGGCACACATGACAGAGTGTGGTAGGTACACGGCTGCAAGCACCAGAATGAGGTTAGACAGTGGCACAAATTGACATTCTGGAGGTGGTGGCACAAAAAAACAGGAGACAGTAGGGACACAGAGTGGGACAATGACACTGTGTGTAGGGCCCACCGGCAGCAGCCACAGCTGCAGCATGTGGTCAGTCAGTGGCAAATGACACAATGTTGTTAGGTCACGGCAGCAGCCCACAGCAGCAGCATGAGTCAGACTGTGGCACACTATCTGAAGAGTGTGGAGGTGGCACAAAGGATTAGGCCACAGAGTGGCCACAATGTCAGAGTGTGGAGGTCACAGGAGCAGCCAAGAGCAGCAGCAACATGAGGTCATGAGAGTGGCACAATGACAGGCTTTGGATGTGGCACAAAACAGGAGTAGGCCACAGAGTGGCACATGACAACAGTGTGGACGGGCATGGCAGCAGCCACAGGCCAGCAGCATGAGGTCAAGACCTGAGTGTGCACAAGACATCTGGGGGTGGCAATAACAGTAGTAGGCCTCACAGAAGTGGCACAATGAAAAGGAGTGGAGGGTGACGGCCCAGCAACACAGCAGCAATGAGGTCAGAGAGTGGCACAATGACACTGTGTGGAGGGCCACGCGCAACAGCACAGCATCAGCACTGAGGTCCAGACAGTGGCACAATGACATTCTGGAGGTGGCAAAACAGTAGTAGGCCACAGAGGGGGACAATGACAGAGAGTGGAGGTGAGGGTAGCAGCAGCATGAGGTCAGAGAGTGGCACAATGACAGAGAGTGAAGGTCACGGCAGCAGCCACAGCAGCAGCATGAGGTCAGACAGTGGCACAATGACATTCTGTAGGTGGCAAAAACAGGAGTAGGCCACAGAGTGGCACAATGACACAGTGTGGAGGGCACGACAGGAGCCACAGCAGCAGCATGAGGTCAGACAGTGGCACAATGACATTCTGGAGGTGGCAAAAACAGGAGTAGGGGACAAAGTGGCACAATGACACAGTGTGGAGGGCACCTCAGGAGCCACAGCAGCAGCATGAGGTCAGACAGTGGCACAATGACTTTCTGGAGGTGGCAAAAACTGGAGTAGGCCACAGAGTTTAAACTTCGCAAAGGGTGAGCCAGCTCCTGTATGGTAAATTCACTCGCAGTCGGGAAATACTAAAAACAATCTTCAGACTTTATTGTGCCATTTAAAAGTTCCAAACATGGAGTCGTGAGAAACCAACGGAAGATACAGCAACTGTACAACATAGAAGATAACCAGCTCACCTGAATAAACAGCCCAAATTAAGAATTGTCCTTGGGTTCCTGTGCATGATCGGTGCCCAAGCTGCACCAGAAGAATATACAAAAAAACGTCCAGATGATCAGCACCGGCCATAGAAAAAGGAGGAACTTTATTTGGAAAAGAACTGCCAGTAAGGAAGCGGCATAAAAACAACAGCAAGCAAGAGCAAGTAGGCAGGTCAGAAAAACATGGTAAACACGGACGCTGACATGTTTCGGGCGTAATGTAGCCCTTAGTCGTAGCACAGTGTGATTAGAACATCAGCCTTAAATAATGTCTAAAATCAATAACAATTCCTAAAATAGGAAACACCTGAAAAAGATAACCCTTACCTAGAAACGAGACGCCATTCGCCATGATAGACCAGGAGGCATACAGCAGTAAGCCTCACAGACCGGAAGCTGTGATGGTGGAACGCAAATGCGCCTCACTATGCAGGAAGTCCGGGATACCAAGCAATGCCGGACAGTATCCGGAAAGCCGGAAACGGAAATGACACCAGTGGAACGCAAAATGCGCTCCACTGAAACAAGGTGGAACATAAAAGTGTCCTACTGGTCTACATGGAGGGCAGGCGCATCGGAATAGGACAAGGTAACATAATGCAGAAAACAAAAACAAAAATAACACGACATGGGGCTGATTGAATAAATAGGTGGTAAAAGATGAAAACATACGAACACATGCAATAAAAGAAAGAAACATACATAACAAATTAAATTTAATTAAGGTAAAATATTTACATTTCTACATTGCATGTGAGTTGGTGAAACAAAAACAAAAACAAAAAAAGACCAGAGGAGATATGTATCAATGGAAGAATGACTAAATATATATCAATAACTAATAATTGATACATAACAAATAATAATGAATAACAGAAACCCCTAACTAATGTATATACTGCTACATGCGTATAACTTATGTATGAAACATGATTTCCCTACGTGAATTCAAACCATTGGGAAAGAACGTATCTAGGAGGAGCATCCAATATGCTTCCCTGTCATGTAGCTTGTATTCTATATTTCCACCTCTTTTTGGCCTGAAAATTCTTTCAATGCCAATGAGTTCCAAACCCTTAGTATCTGCTCCATGGCACTCAATAAAGTGCAATGAACCACTAGACTTAGCTCTACTGGAAGTATGATTGGTATCATACAGATGCTCCAAAAAACGTATTTTAAGTTTGCGTGTGGTACTACCCACATATGACAGTTTACATATGGAACATCTGATGATATAAACAACGTGTGTAGTGTTACAATTTATATAGTTGCGAATGGGAAAGGATTTGGACCCATCAGAACCAAAGAACTCCTTAGTAGGAGTGACAAAGCCACATGTTTTACATGGGAAGTGCCCACATCTAACAAAGCCTTTGTGGCGTAACCACATAGAAGGAGGGCTTTTACTTCCACTAACACTGGGAGAAAGGAGATTGCCCAATGTGACACTTTTTCTGGGTACAATGTTGCACCCATTTTGCAACACCTGACTCAGAGCTTCATCTTCTTTTAATAATGGAAGATATTTATAGACAATATCTTTAACTTGTTTGAATTGACGTGTATGATTTAATACTAAAGTGGGCAGAGCATCGTAAGGTGCAACACTATTAGAAGGTTTATCCCTTAAAAGTACCTCTCTACAACGGGAATCTACTTTTTTAGCCGCCCTGTCCAGGGCCCAAGTGGGGTAACCTCTAATCTTAAGTCTATCAAAAATGGAATTCTTTTCCCGAGTGTAATCCTCAATGGAACTACAATTTCTCCTTGCTCGTGTAAGTTCACCTATAGGGATAGCCTTTTTAGTATTTTTAGTATGAAAACTGCGAAAGTGCAGGATGGTATTACCGGCATGGGGTTTACGATGTGTTCTAGAAGTGATAATTGTATCAGGGTCTGCTGTTAATTCAAGGTCCAAAAATGTTATAGAGTGTTGGTGATAGAAGAACGTAAACCTAAGATTCAATGGGTTATTATTTAAGTAATCCACGAAGAGTGGTATGGCAGACACATCACCCCTCCAAATCATGAGGAGATCATCTATGTATCTGCCATACCACTCCAAATGTGAAACAAAGGGGTTACTGTCTGAGAATATATAGAGATGTTCCCACCAGGCGACTGTGAGGTTTGCCAGTGAGGGCGAAAATTTCGCCCCCATTGACACCCCCTTAGTCTGCAAGTATAAAGCACCAGAATAATCAAAATAATTGTGCTTCATGAGAAAATCAGTTACTTGAAGTAAGTACTGAATAAACTCCAAAGTAAAATCGCTATAGGTTTCAAAGTGGAATTGTAATGCAGCTAACGCAACCTGATGTGGGATGCTCGTATACAACGATTCAACATCGCATGTAACCCAGACAAAACCATCCTCCCATTTTTTAGTGTTTAAAGAAAATAGAACGCTTTTAGTATCTCTTAGGAAACCAGGAGTGCGACACACAAACGGCTGGAGAAGAGAGTCCAACCATTGGCAAAGTGGCTCAACCAGGGACCCTATGCCGGAGACGATCGGACGCATAGGAGGAAAAGGCATCGTCTTATGGACTTTGGGTAGTCCATATAGAATAGGGGTAACAGGAAAATCTGGTAACAATGCGTCCGATCGTCTCAGGTCCAGGACCACCAGAGAGACACTCGTCGAGCAAATGGGCAAGGTCCCTAGCAAATACCTGGGTGGGATCTGACTTAAGCCTACGGTAAGTAGAAGAGTCACTCAAAAGAAACAACATAGATTGATGATAGTCTGATTGGTCCATGACCACAACAATGCTGCCCTTATCTGCCATGCGTATAACAATGTCTGCCTTAGACCTTAATTCTTTCAAGGCAGTTTTCTGTCGGGCGGTAAGGTTATGGCCATCAGAGTCAGCCGACCGAGAGTTATACAATATTTTTAGGTCACGCTCTACCAAAAACTGAAATCGATCCATCATACTGGTTCTAGACTGTAGGGGATAAAAATTTTTGTTAGTAATACATGGATATACAATTTGGTCACTACTGACTGACGGACCATCGTCATTGTCCCCTAGCACAATGATACGGGCAGTATAAATGTTAGCACACAGCGACGCGTTTCGGGTCACGTGATCCTTCATCCTGCCAGGATGAAGGGTCACATGACTCGAAACGCGTCGCTGTTGCTAGGAGTGTGCTAACATCATACTGCTGTATCTTCCGTTGGTTTCCCACGATTCCATGTTTGGAACTTTTAAATGGCACAATAAAGTCTGAAGATTGTTTTTAGTATTTCCCGACTGCGAGTGAATTTACCATACAGGAGCTGGCTCACCCTTTGCGAAGTTTAAAGTCTTACCATTACGGAATTGCACCCGGAGCTGTGCTCTGACTACAACACAAACGATAAGGATTGGGCGTGAGGTGAGCTGTTTTCTCTTTATTTTAGGCCACAGAGTGGCACAATGACAGAGTGTGGACGGCGCGGCAGCAGCCACAGCAGCAACATGAGGTCAGGCAGTGGCACAATGACATTCTGGAGGTGGCAAAAACTGGAGTAGGCCACAGAGTGTCACAATGACAGAGAGTGGAGGTGACGGCAGCAACAGCATGAGGTCAGAGAGTGGCACAATGACACAATGTGGATGTCACGGCACAGAAAAACAGCAGCAGCAGCATGAGGTCATAGAGTGGCACAATGACAGAGTGTGGAGGTGGGTGGCAATACCAGTTCCTGGTAAGGATGGTGGTAGGCAGATGGAGAAACTGGCGGGTGGCGGCATCAGAATAGTGGCTGAGGCAGGTAATTTGAACCCAGACTCATTTCTCACAGTTTGGGTGAGGCGTTATGGCTGATGTAGTCTGTCGTAACGTTTTTAGGAAATCCTGGCCGATCCCCCCCTGATTCATCTTGACAAAGGGTCAGTCGTTCCACATTTCCCGTGACAAGCGGTTTCTCCTTGGGGTAACGATGGCCCCCGCCGCACTGAAACACCCGCTCTGATCCCACCCCTACGGCGGGCAGGACAGCTTTCCACTGCAAACTCGGCAAGTTTCGGCCACACTTTCCAGTTTGGCTGCCCAGTAGTCCAGCGGACCTTCTTACTGGGGTGGCAGAGTGCATCTGGACTGAGAGATGATGGCAAAGAGAAACAGCCTTGACTGGCTGCAATGGCATGCGTGCCACTGGGCGCTGCTGCTGCTGTTGCTGCGGCGGCAGGATGGACACCACATCTGAGCCCAAAGTTTCTCCCAGGCCACCGGATGGTGAAAGCCGCATGTTTGACGCAGGGGCCCTAATGCCAACGTTAGCTCCCTGGCCACGCTTCCCTTTCTGCCCCCAGATTCTACATATTACCCATATCTGGCTCCTCCGGGGTCTTAGCAAAGAAACTGCCACACCGCCGAGTAGCTGATTTTACCCCAATGCTCCGCACTGAGTGACTACTACCGCCGCTGCCTCGTGAGCCCCTGTGCCGCTACTTTTTTGGACCTGCGAAGCGGGTTTTCTACCCCGTGGCCGCTTGGCTCCTGACTGCTGCTACCCTGCTGCTACCTACACTGCTGCTACCCTGCTGACTCACGGCCACACAACCCACTTGCTGGCTGCGCCGCTGCCTGACGAGCAAGACGACGCCCTCTTTTCCTGACGATGATGAAGCCCTTGCTTCACCCGGCTCCCAACTGCGGTCGGCTACATCATCATCATTTGGTGTTTTATGTCACTGCTGTCCTTATCAACCCGGGCTTGGTATGCAGGGGCTGACCCCTCACAACTGACCTCCCATGCCACTCTCCACTTTTATACTTTGCCGCCTATGCAAGAAGCAGGGGATATGGCCCCATTTCTTCGCTGCCAAAGTAGCTGGGTGACTGTCCTCCTAATCCTCGCTATATAGTGGCACTGAGCCCAGACCACATAGTAGATCTCTGGCTGAGGAAAAACCGGAATGGGATAGAGGCGGGTTGAGGACAGGTGAGGGCCTGACCCGCTCCTGGGCCATGCCAAGGGTTGTGTTCTGACTTCCACCGACTCTTGGCTGGAGTTTCAGATGTCATCTGGGAGGAAGTGGATGATCTAGTCAACCAATCAAGAAACCTTGGGGTTTCTAAAAACTACGGCCGCTAGTGCACCGGGAGTTTCCTG
>JAODAL010030299.1:0-50169 GCA_025379985.1 Phyllomedusa bahiana | reverse complement strand
TTTTTTTTTACCCTCTAAATTTTTTTTCTGTCCCCTTTGACCCAAAATTTTTTCACTGGTTGTTCATGTACCCAGTTTATGTTATGGAGGGTTTCCATTTTCTTTCACCTTATAGGTAAAAAAAAATTAACCAGCACATCTTTCCCCCATGTTTTTTAATGGGGTTCGAAGTTCGAATAAAAACTTCGAACCGAACTTACAAATTTTGAGGTACAATTGAACTGAATTTTTTACGTTCACTATCGGGATCTCTGCTTTTTTCATCTGAAATTCCCCGTCCGTGCCACAATTGATTCAGTCAGCTGCTAGGCTGGGTGACCTTACATCTTTTCATATCATGGACCAAGAAAACCCCTTTTATTGAAAAAAGTACTGAGGGCCAGGTTCAAGAAAGATCCCCTCAGGCGGAGGGGCCCACTGAGTTGATTTTTTTCAGGTGTATCAGAGGTTGAAACGAGATACATAGAGACGGGGAATTTAACGAAAGGCAAAGAAGTGGACATTTTTTTACTACATCCAACCCCGTGATGCTTCTTTTGTAAAAAATTTCCCCTGCGAACCGGATGTAAAAGCTGCACAACTCCAGGCTCATTAAAGGGGGTGAGAGGAAACCAAGGTCACGTAGACCTTTTAGACCCTTTTTCAGGGTGGTCTGCTTAGGAAATTTTCTGTTCATTGTGAAATTGCAAAAAAAAAGGGAAAATCCTTTAATTTTTTGTGGTGGTATTACTGTACTTTTGTTTTTTTAAGAAAAATGTTCTAGCTGAGAAAATCCCCAAGGCCCCTGTATAAATTTAAAGTTAGTAAAACTGTTTATTTTCTTTCCCTTTTCTATCATTCAAAGTAAACCTTTTTTTAAGGACAACAGATTAATCAGTCGGATATTAAATTTATGTGGTGTAAAAGTTTAAGTCAGTCTGAAAAGGGCTATTCGTCTTGGGTTGGCCAGAAAACCTTGCTGCTTTGTATTTTATTGTTATTGTATTTATGCAAACGCCTCATGGGGGGTTCGTTTCTGTGTGCTTATATCTAAGGGAGTGGGGGAATAGACTTGGATTTTAAATAAGTGACAAAGGATTTGAAAAGTGATCCTGTGGCAGTGTTTTTACATAAGAAGTTGCAAAATCGTTTAAATTTCTTTCCACTGTAAAGTCTCATTGGGCCATTAAAGAGATGTTCTGTAAGTGCCATGTTCCCAGACTGCTCTAAGTGGAATTCAATACTCTGTTGTTTTTGATGAGTCTCTCTTGGTGTATTATTGTCTTGCAGTAAGTAATTCAGCTGAGTTCATTGTGTTATACTGTACTTTGTAAATAATACTTATGTCCATCTATTACATTGGAAATTATTTGGTACGGGTACTGTCTATTACTGTATCCTAAGTTGTCTTTGTAAATGGAGCAATTTTTTTTTTAAAGTAAAAGAAGGTGTACAACAGTCTGATATTGAGGTCTGAGCCCTCACAATAAAAACTGGGAAAATAAATTAGTATAGGCAAATACAGTAGAATATAGACTTCGTAATAAAATGGCCCCCAAAAAACTCATTTTTTTTATTACCTTGCCTATTGTCCTACTATCTTTGTTTTATCCTAATTCTTTTTATACTATGGCATCGCAGTCAGGGTTTGATAAATGTCCTTGTGGACTGAAAACATCATCGCATGAGCATGGCTTAAACCCTTAGACCCCTTGACACCCTAAATGTTTGCCAGGTCCTATTCTTTAATGTTATTTTTTTTATTTATTTTTTTTATATTATTATTTGTAGGAAAATTGAAATATTGACTGTATATGAGTCAATACTGAAAAAATTTCACCCTCCCCCTCTCCCCCATGGAAAATGATAATGACATCAGTCACCAAGGAGTTCCATGACCATAAAGAATAAGCAGCATACTCTGTTCTTTTCTAAGGCTAGGGGAGCAAACAAAGTGACTCTAATACCTTAACTAATTTAAAAGTGAGGGAACATTTATTCGTATTATAATATAAACAGACTTTTAAACCAGTTCTTTTTTCAAAACAAATTTCTACAATGGAGGTGTGTATCACTATACCAGTCATAGACCTCTTTTATGATGCCTGTCATATAGTGCTGGTCACTGCTTAACACCATACCGCACTAAACACAGTGGTCCAGATGTATTTAAACTGTCTCAGGCTAGACAGTTGTATGTCTTGTTAGGTTAGTGCATCATACGTCTGTAATTATTAAAGTATCGCACAGCGTTTCATAAATTTGGCACATTCGTGACTAGACACAGAAATGTGTCTAATCTTCTGAATATGGCGCAGCACACCTCCAAAGACTTGCTGCAGTCAAAAGTGTCCAGGATGTCAGAAGGAGAGACCGTTTTTAGCACAATTTTTTTACACATATGTCTGACTTGACCAACAACAGAAAACTAGTGCAGCAGGTTTTGTACATATTGCTCAGTGTTCCTTGGACCCCCAGTGTGCTCCCAGTCATGGCAACGACCTCACTCAATGCAACCCACATTTCCAGTAACAATGACCTTTAATGCCAACCAGCTACAATGCAACTTTAATATTAGATAAAGTATTTCTAAATATGACAGATTAACAGCTAGAAAAATTCCTTACCACAGTGTCAGCAGCAACCACCATTCTGGTCCTACTTTTTTACCTGTGTCCTTATACATGAGTATTCAATTCAGAAGATCAGCAAGGATTTTTCAGACTGTCTGTCTTCTCCTGTGTGTGTTTGTTTGACGTGGTTACACAGTAGCTGCTCCTTTTCTTAGCATATTAGCTGACCATGTTGTACAGCCTTGGCCATTGAGTGACTTGGCTAATTTCTAGTCTCTGTATAAGATATTATTCTGTCTTAAGAGTTTAGTGTCTAGTAATCTGATAATTGTTTGCACTCATTTCTAGATTCAGTTGTGTAGCTATAGGGATTGCAATAGTTTCTCTTGTGATTGAGCCCCTGAGCCAGGGAGGGAGGGGGGGGGGGGCACTGGCCCTCCTTACCACAAAGATGCATAGCAGGGTCGCAGAAACCAAGCAATTAAGCAATTGCAGCTGCCCCCTGCAGAGTGCAGACAGCCGCACAGACACAACGATCGGGATCCTCTGATCCTAGTCGTTGAGCCCCCTAGATGATGCAGCGCAGATGGTGCGATGTAATAATAGGCTACAAGCTTATTGCTAGGGTTATGGCCTAATAGATGCCGGAAGTGGTGTCCCAGAGTAGACATTGTGATTATGTCATGTCGCCTGCTTAGTATTCAAAGAGAGATGTTCAGTGGTGAGGTGATTATTATTTTTGTTTAATTTTTAATAGGGTTTTTTTTATATCTACCTACTGGGGGAAGCCTTAGTCATTTATTCTACTGAATGGGGGTGGGAGGGGGGGCTTCTGTATCTTCTTAACATTGGGGGGGCCTTATATACCTACCAGAGGAGACCCTATATATGTACCTACAAAAAGGAGCCCTACCTACCAGGGGCCTATTATACCAGCTGTCTGCTGGGGGGCCCTATATACCTAACTCCTGGGTGCCCATTTTATCTTCCTACTACAGGTGGCCCTATATACCTACCTACCTACTAGAGGGCCTATGTACCTACTCGCCTCTTGGGGGAACCCGATATGCAAACAATCTGCTGGGAAATACTATGTACCTACTTATTTATAGTGGGCCTTTATACCCTATGTATGGGGGGACCTTATATACTTTCCTATGTGGGACCTATATATCTACTTACTTTTGGGGGGGCTATGTTACTACTTACTAGGGGAGTCTTATATTCCTGCAATACTGAGGGGGACACTGCATAGCAACCTATCCTCTGGGGGACCCTATTTCCAACCAATTTGGTGGGCCCTATGTAAACTACACATTAATGAGGGAAACTATATGAAGGGGGACGTTTACCTAATTATAGAAAAAATCTCCCCACATTATCTGATCTTACTTATTCTTAGGTTATAAACAACCTATAATGGGTGTTTACCTATTGATGGCCTAATTTTGGGGGGCAGGGCTTACTATAGGGGATGTGTTCCTACATATTGGTGCACAAAATTGGGGACTATAACAACTGAAGTACAATGGTTTTATTCATATACTTTTATGGTTGTTGAATGTGGTCATGATGTGGCAGTATTATTGGTCATTAGCTATATTGTTGTTATTGTTATTATGAGTCTTATTGGTATCAGTCACTATATGTATTGATTTGAGGGGTGTTATTTTGTATTGTATATTGTTATTTATTGGTAATATTGGTCTTGAGATTATGGTTTGGTTGATAACAATTTGGTGGTATTTGTTCACTATATAGTGTTAATGAATACAGATAAATGTCATTAAACTTTACAGTGTGAGTTCCAAAAACCCAAAAAAACAAAGGTACAATGGTTTTGTTTTTTTTTGGAGTGGAGTGGGGAGGTGGTAAGGAAGGCAAGAGGGAACAGGATGCTTTGGCTGTATACTGTTTTTTTGTTTTTTATACGTCTGGCCCATTTTAAATGATTTTTCTTCTATTGACAATACCTTTAAGTAGATATAATTTCTGGGGGCAACATAAAATGCAAGACATCCATCACATTATGTAGGGAAACTGTGTTGAAAAGTAGTGGTCCACAGCCATTGCTGGGGGGTAGGTGGGCTCAAGCTGAAGTTTTGCACCACAGTCTATGTGTCTTTAGTTTTGCCATGTCTAGATTGCTTCTTGTCTATCTAGGTAGACTTTTGTCTGTTTAGTTTGTTGAAATCCTTGTAGTACAAGTTATTTGTGTTTTTATAGTTTTCTGCTGAGCTCTGCCTCTGGACTCTCTGGGTCATAAAGCTGTTTTTCTGTGTTAGGGTAAGTTGTTGCTCCATGATTTCTTTAGGTTAGAATAGGGTTAAAGAGTCTTGGTATCAGGGTAAGATGTAGCGGACAGGTTTGGGAAGATTCATGGACAGTCACTTCTTAGGATCAGTTATTATTATCGTCCTTCATTTCCATGATCATCTAATGGTGAGTCCATCTTTTATTTTTTAGAAAAAAATACTTGTACACACACTAATCATGGCATGTGATTTTGATTGCTTACTTATTTAGTTCGCGTACTGCAGTCCTCTGAGTCCACCAGAGCTATTAAAATGTGACATCCTATTCACAACTGCTCACATCAAACTTTCTGTAATTGTCATCATTGGAAGAGGGATCCTTCAGTACGTGCCTTAACAGATGCAATCTCTAATGCCAAATTTTCATTTAAACAGCTTTAAACCTCTAGCTTGTAGCAAAATGGAACTGCTTCATTGATCTTGATTAGTTGTCATTAAAAAGGTAACAAACCACATTAAAAAATAATTTTTTATTCATCACAGTTCTGTACAACTGCAGCAAAGTATGACTCAAGTAGACATGCATGGGCTCATTGTTCCTCAGTTTGATTGACTATAGAGGGGTTTGGCAACTTTAAAACAATTGAGCTGGGACACAACCTTTTCCAACTAATTTGGTGGTATTTGTGTGTTTCCAGATGTACTTAAGGAATCAGTCATTTCCAAAAAACGCCTTTAAGATGCCTGTCAAAAATGCAAAAATGCATTGTACTATTTGTCCTGAGCTGGACCCCACAGTCAATGTGAAGTGTCTGTGCTTTGAGTTACAGAGTGAAAGTACTGTGAATGGAAACTAATACATCAGACGCATTCTATACACCAAGCTTAATTTACACGCCACATATTAAATGCATCAGTCATCCTCTTTCTAAGCACTAGATTCTATTACTGCTCTAAATCTGCAATCTTGGCGAAATCTTACCACAATTAAAAACAGAACATAGAAGAATTAGTCATTCGAATATCCTGAGGATATTTTAGGAGCATTAGTCCTCCTTTACACCGTCCTCTTTTGGATGCATCCGTTTTTTAACAGCCCAGGAGATTTTTGATGTGTTATTTTTTATTTAATAATCTGTTTTAACTCCTGTTTTCCTGTTGTTTTTTAAAGATGTGTTCACATTACAAACCATGAGATTTAAACCATGTCATTTATAGATTCCTATTTGAATCATAAACTGTTAATGTGAAAACACCACAAAAAATGGTACAAATAGAACATTGTGAAATAGTTTTTAAAGCAGGAAAAAGAAAACCTGTGGAGTTCTATGAGAGAAAAAAGAATCAAAATAGCAAAAGAAAAAAAAAATGCCTAGAGCATTCTACACTTTGAAAAAAACACCACTGACCCAAGGCATATGAAGACAGAAGGATTCAGAGGATGAAGCTCTATGGAGAGATCACGAGGATTTGTCATGTATATTGTAGTTACAATGCCTGACATAGGCACACAGACTAGATACGATTTGCTTTGCCTGCAGGGCAGCGTGTAGAGTTACGGTTGCCCCTTCAGACTCATGCATTAAATATGAGCATACGTTGCTCTTACCAGGATCCACATCAAATAACACATGGTATAGAATGATCGTCATCACATCGTGGCTAAAACATCTACAACTAATATTTTTCAGAGCTAGTCTTGTAATGGTTTATTACCGAGCACAGTCACAGCCAGCGATCAGTAATATTTGGAAATGGAAGCAGAATTTAAAGAGCAATCAAGATATTCAAATCCAATTAAAATGATTAAGGTATGAATGAGAAGAGCTTGTAAATATGCTGCACATAAACAGAATACTGCTGCCTGCCATTTATTCTCATTTTTTGGATCTTAAAAGCCATTGTTGATAAGTGCCAAGACCTTGTGATGAAGGTGATTTGGATTATACAGATTAGACTTGCATTTTAGTGCCAACTTAATCTAATCAGCAGAAGACTGTTCCTGTTTTTATATAGCAGCCTGAGACATTTGAGGGGCAGTGTTTACACAGGGACAAATACCAATGGAAGTGTTTCTCAGCCTTTGCAAGAAAAGTACCCCTTGGTTACAGAAATTATAACCTAGCACCTCCAAAAAAAAAAATCGTAATCAGTTACACAAATTTTTATTACATCAATAGATCCACATGTTTTTTAGATACTGGTATTGCAGGCAGCAGCTTCCGGCTTTCCTCCAATATCGAGTTCATATAGTGGTGTTGCAGGAGCTGTGTGGGTAATGTATTCCTCCCATATACAAATATTTCAAAGATATATTTGACAGATAACATGATATATCATGATACAGACAGCTCAAGTTTTTTAATACTTTTCAGTGGCTTTTCTTGTGACCTAAGAACAGATAACATGGAAAGTCTCAATTTACCATTCAAGTTAAACTTTGCTACATGGTATATTACAGATAGTGGTGGAGGAGGAAACCATTTCCGGTATATTTCATGTTATGGTAGATTATGCCTCCATTTTCATGTTTTTTGCTAACATACAGCTCATATAGTGGTAAAGCAAGCAAAAATTTCACGTATTTCCCTGTAATTATCTCAAATAGTTTCTATATAAAATATATATGAGCAAGTACATGGAATGGCAACTTGCTGTACCAATATATGAAATGCACTATATGTGAGGAGGGAAATACACAAAGAACATGTATCAAACACATGGCTCACAAAATCTGCAAAATCAGCTCATGTAGTTAAGTTTTATACATCCTATACAAATAGTATCAAAACTTCCTACTTTGCAGAATAGAGAGACTCCCATATCACTATAAAATCAAGAAAAATTGAGTCATATTTCAATAAAACATATAATACTTTATTTTATCCAAATGTGTAAAAAGCATACAAAAAAAGAGGAAAACCAATACTAAACAGACAGACAGTGGTGAAAGTTGGTATCAAAAGTTACCCTTAATGTATAATCTTCAAATATGTGGTTAATAAAATATCAAACTGCTAAAGTTATGTGTCTATCAAAGCCCAAAATATGGGATGTAAGACAAATGTCCAACACATTACGTCCAGAAGAGAATCATGGAAGTGTAAGATATATACATATAAGGTAGCAATATGTAATTGACTCAAGTGCACCAGACAACTATCAAACAAGGTACCCCAAACAAAAACATAGGGCCAGATAACCTAAAAAGGCACAATGGCCATAACTGACCTAAAAATTATGTAAGTATTTAGCATTTACCCATATTAAGGGGAGAAGGACCATGCCACTGATGCCCTGCGCTGCCATGTTTCGCCACAATGGTTTCTTCAGAGGACATAATTAGGCTATGATAGACACATAGGGCGACATGTATGAATCTCGGCGCTTTGGAGCGCACGTTTTCGAGCGCTCGAACGTGAAAGCTGCGCCTCATGTATGTCGGCGCCCGAGATTCGCGCATACATGCGGTGTAAAGTCCACCACGCCTCACCAGTGCGGGACTTAGGCGTAGAAGGGACTAACAAAATAAAATAAAATCACTAACAAAATATCAATAACGGCGCAACAGCAGGAATTGGGATATTGAAAATTGCCGGAAATAGCACAGTATTCAAATTCTATAAGCTATAAGCTCTTCTCATTGGTTGGCAGAAACCAGCCAATCAGAATAGGAGCGACAGTGACCCATTATAAGCTATGGAGTAGTATTAACCAATCATATGAAAAGGAGGGAAAGTTCAAAATACAGTAAAAAAAGGCAGAAAAGAGCTGATTGGTTGAGCTAGCAGGGGCTTAGCTATCCCGGCCAATCAGAGCGCGAGCTACTTTGTCCCATTGTAGTCTATGGAGAGATCGGGGCACTGAAATCTCAGCTCTGTGCGGCATGGAGTATGAGTAAATAAATAGTTTTTATTAAGTGTAAAACATTCTCGCCGGTGACAGCGACTAACGCGTTGTTAGTGATTTGATTGAAGTATGTTTTTAGAAGGTTTTAGCACTTTTTCAATGCATTTAATAATTTTTACACAACTTTGATATTTATCTTTATTAATGAAAAATTTTTCAAGACAACTCCTTTTTATTAGTGTACTGTTGTAACACTCGACCGAGAGCACATTTTTCCCCATTCCATTATGTTCTCGCTGCACTTCGCCTCCTCTGGCTTATTTAGAAAATCTTCAACTAGGTCTGCCTGTCGGAGCTGTCGAGCGCTGCAATGCGCCACACTTTGCCGACCCGCGATCATGCATGCCTCGGAGTATTCGAATGTGGTGCGTCCCGCACCAGAATGCCCACACCATGCCCATTGCATGCCCCTTCATGTTAGGCGCATCCGAAAGTGGCGAAGGTTGCGCCTAGCACCACATCACTGCGTTCGGCAGAGGATTCGGATCGGTGAGGAGTAGTTTTCGCCAGAAAACAGGTGCAACTCCCGATCATACATGTCGCCCATAACTTCAACAGAGTGATATTCCATTAACAACATATGGGTAACTTTTGATAGCAACTTTCACCACTGTCTGTTTTGTATTGGTTTTCTTCTTTTTTGTATGCTTTTTAAACATTTGTATAAAATAAAATATTTGTTTTTAATTTTTTTTGAACAGGACTTCCATTTTTCCTTTTGATTGTTCTGATATACAGTCAAATTCCCAGTTTACATTTAGGGGGTAAAAATGCATGCATTGGCTGAAAAAATGTACCTGATATTGCAGTGGGGAGGGCTATCTACAATTACAACATTTGTTCTTCATTTTTTAGGAAGCGATAAAGCAATGAATTGGTCTTACTATCCCTTATTGGAAAGGGTTAGGAGCAGGGGATATAAAACGCTTTGTTTTTGTCATTACCATTGACAGCAGGCAAAGCTAAGAAATTGAATCTACACCTGGAGAGGCAAGTAGGATACTCCTCACAGCAGCAGTTGAGGGGTCAGTTGGGAAAACCTCAGGGCAGTAGCCATGAGAAACATCAAGACAGCTGCTGAGATGCACCTAAAGTGCAGGAGATAGTAAAGCAGACTTCTTCTTTAACACCTGATTCGGATTATATGACAGTGCCCGGTCAACCAGTACTGAAAATTACTGGATACTAAGGCCATATTATCTATGTATTTATTTTGTTTAATATCTATCATTTCTGATTATGGCCCCTGAGGTTATCATGCTTACCCTTTAGGGTATATGAACTGCACCTGGAGAACCACTGCCTTCTGAACGCTAGAGCTTTAAAAAATTTGGTACACCTTGAACTTGTGTCTGTAATTTGCAAATATACATCTATTGTCCTTTTTGCTCCCTTTGTTAATAGATGTGCTTAGAGTAGGGTAAAGGGTCAGAAATAACATTTATTACAAGTGACCTACAAAAACATCGGCAGCATCAAGCTCCATTAATAGCAGACTATAAGGTACTCAACGTGTGCCAGACATAGGGCCATATGTATAAAAACTGTCTAGGTGTTACGACTTTCTTTGTTGCCCATAGAAACAATCAGAGCTCTCCTTTCTTTTCATATTGTGCTCTGAAAAAAAAAATGAAGAGGGAGCTCTGATTGCTATGGGCAACAAAGAAAGTCTTACACCTAGACAGTTTTCATACATGTCCCCCATAGGGTCTACTCTATTTCTTAATGGCCTAGGTAACAGAATCAATGTTTTGAGGTGGCTACCTTGTAGCCACCTTCTTATTACAAAAAGTATAACTGAGTTCACCATATATGCCACAGTACTTCAGTCTAAAAAAAAAATATCTAGACACATTTGGTTCCTACACCAAAAAATTTAGAAGCAAAATACATTTTTAGTCACCAAATTTAAATATGTATAAAACAATGAATAATTATCTAAATATCATTGAACCACCTAGGAGTCCTATCCTACTTCCCCTCCCCTTATATACAAGAATATAACCACTAATTGGAAACGCAAAGAATACTAACTCAGGCAATGTAGATCAGGCTGAGTCTAATAGTATAAAAACACTCTGCTGTCAACTATATGAAACCCAATCATATCTAAGTCTAAAAAACAGGATCAATACATCCATTAAAAATACTAAGGGGGACATGTCTGAAAACTGTCTTGGTCTAAGACTTTTCTTGTTGCCCATAGCAACCAATCAACGTTCCCCTTTCATTTTATTTAGTGCTCTGAAGAAATTAAAGGGGAACCCTGATTGGTTGCTATAGGGAACAAGAAAATTCTTAGACCAAGACAGTTTTCAGACATGTCCCCCAAAATCTTTGTTAATTCATTTTTTAAAATATACATGAATAAGTATAAAAAGGAACCAAACAAAACATTAAAGGCACAAATATCATATATGTTAAAAATAGTTATTCACCTAATATATAGGTATAAATGTAAAATGCAGCTGGTTAAGGTGTGTATCAGAATATATCTAAATGTGCTCCAGTCACACTGGACAGTATAATGTGCCCTTGAAAAACATGGACAGTATCTGTGCATATAACACCTGCCTGAAGAGGTAAACTGCTTGATATACTCCAGTATGTAACCTGATCCGTAAAGGGATTGTCTCACTACATTGATTCATCTTACCTCAGTCCTGTTTTCTTGGTTTCATTTTGAATTCAGGGGTGTGTTTACTGGCTTCTATTAGGCTGCAGTAGAAACCAGGTCTGTAGCGATAGCAACTAGCGCTGGCAGCCTATCATGAGAAATTGAACAGGTCTGTAGCTTTAGCGACCTGATGAGTAGATGCAGCCCATACAAGAGGGGATATCTCAGAATAAGTAGGATACTGTTAATGGACACATATTGCAGTGACTTGTTTTTGCAAGATTTTTAACATAAAAAGCAATCCTTATAGTGAGACAACCCCTAGAGATTATGTAAATAATCACTACAGAAGAAGTGACTCATAAATGGAGAATGAGGCATTTTTCCGTAATAAGATATATTATAGAATTTCTTGGAACTGCTTTTTTTGCATAAATTAATGCATAAACTGCCGAAAGGGTGGTGCCCATTTTAAGAGAACCGGTAAACTCAAGTAAAGAAGTGCATTCTGCATAGAAAAAATATTCTGATCATGTTTTAAGGAGCATTTTCAAAAGGATAATTTTCACATTTGTGGATTGTTATTATAGTAGTTCTCTAAGATATTTTGGTGGCAGTAACAACAAAATTTAGTAAGTTTTAATAAAGTAATGGAATGTGGGCTATCAGTTCCTTTATTGTTGGCTTATCTTGTGTTGATAGAGTTCATTCTGTATTTTATAAGCCAATAGCTGAAGGATAAACAGGAACCACATTAGTAGCACAAAAAGCTTCTATAAAAATATTTATAGGATTTTTTATTATGCCAACCCTATGAAAAGTGTATGCCCAGTCTTTTCTTCTGCTGTAATTTTCTATCCAACTCATTATTAATAATTAGTTCTCAAGCAATGCACCCAATAACTCTCATACAGTCCTCACTTTGGTCACTGCCAATAATCAAATCAAGACACAGTTGTAAAAATATAAAGAGAATGGAAAATAAAGGCCACGCGAAGGCGAGTAATAGAGCACAAGCAATAGGACCGATGCCAGTGTGTCCTGATTGACCTTGATGAATGTTAATAGCCCGGTAAATGACTGAAGCTATAATTGTAAATTGTATTTTTATGAAAAATGCCTATTCTCTCAGTCTTCATTTACTCCTTAGCAACATTAAAGATCAGTGCAGCAGAGCATGGAGACAGCAAGACCTACTCTGAGCCGGCAAGGGGAGTGTGACCTGTTTCAATTATGTCTTACTTGTTAACCCCATTTTGTAATATACAAGTCTCCTACACAAGACTACAAAGGAAAAAGAACTGTGCTGAATTTGAATTAATAGGCAATAATTTACTATTAACTAGTTATTTATAAAATATAGATTGTGTAGATGATTTAAGAAGCAGCAATGCCCACTTCCACAACAGTCTGCATCTTATTGGACTGCCGTAAAGTATTGGTTACATGGCAGGATTATGATGCTAGTGTTAATTATTATTATTTATACTGTTACATGGATCTTTGGAGATATTAATAAAAAAAGAAGTTTATTTGCTCTTTGATAAGTGACTGTTTTTTTCCCTCTTTTTGGGGGTCTTAAATTTGGACACTATACAGTTTGGGCTTTCTATTATTTGCCTCTTGCTGTTTAGTGCATCTTCTCAGGGGCATACTCTGTATGTGCTGATGAAGTTTTGTGCCATCATTGCTGAGAAGTTGCTGTCATGGTTCATGATAGCTCCTTCTCTGTGCATGATGTTGACAGCCTGGCATAAGTGTTATAGCCCTTATAATACTTAAAGTGTACCTATAGACCCTGTTTATACAACAGATTTTCCTTATACAAAATAGAGATAGTTATCTTTCAATGCCTATTAAATACATGTTGATGTGTTGAACGATTGGTGCGACATGTCTAGGCGCCCGTTCTTTCATGTATACTAAACATTGAATAATGACAAGTAACTGTGCTGTCTTAATCTGGCAGACGTCTGCGCTGACATTTGACATGCGCAATGAAGATTTGTAGTTTCTCCGACATGCGTGACGTAGATTTGTAGTCCATAGTGAAACTGACATGCGCGAGGGCTTTGGACATGCGCAGTAATCATTCTAGGACGCCGCTTTACAGCACGCTGACATTGGGTCCTCGCTCCCGTGTAGGTAACTATTGATTGGAGATTTTTAATTCTTGGCACTTTTATATGTCACAGATCTATTGGCTATATAATTTGTCACTTTGTTATCTGACCACTGATTGGTAATTGACTGATGTGGGTGTGTACTTTGATCACTATATATACTTGCACCTGTAATGTCTGTATTATGCTTGAAAAAGGCTCTATCACCTAATTTGTGTACTCTGGATTCACAATTAAAGAAGACCTTTATGCTGACATCCGCTTCTTCAATTTTTCTGGATTTGGATGGTGGGAGTTGGGCTCTCCTGCCTTGGGATGATCTAATGCATTGGCGCTTCATGGGAGGCTATTGATATTTGGGACTTCAGTGCTGGTTTACGTTTTTCTTTCTACTACTATGGAGATATTAATGTCATGATCTCATGCTGCAGTGCAATTGTACAACCTCACTGACCATCATTAAAAGCAAAATCATAAAGCGACATTGAGATCTTAATGTTGCCATATGGCGATGGACCTAAAGTGGTGTTCCTGCTCCACAAAATCACTTCAGAGGCCATCTTGTAGCTCACTGTGCAAGCGCATCCATCTTTCCATTCTCTGAGGGTGCCTTATATAGAGCTAGAAGTCACCCTCAGAAGGGATTTTGCAAAGTGGCAAAATTCCTTTAAGGTTAAAAGGTCTTTTCTCAGAATTTAACCACCTATCTACAAGTAAGTTCATGTATCTGATCACTTGGTGTCAAATTACTGGGACCTCCACCAATAACATTCAGGTATAGCACTGCAACTCTAGTAAAAATCTGCAAGACTGATGAAGATAGCTAGTGTCGCTTGAAAAGGGCAATGTTTAGTTCGACACCCTGAAACATTGGGATTTGGGACATCGCTAACCGTCTCCCTTAACATAAAAGTAACCCGACCCCTAAATGGTGATAGTTTGATTTCGGACATCCCAAACCAAATTTTTTTCTCTAACACTATCCCTAGTCATTAACATAACCTTATCCATAAATTAGGGTTGTTTAAGGGGCTTTAGAGGTAAATAGTTTTAACCCTGTATCAGGCGCAGCTGGCCTGACAGGCACAGCTCAATTTATTTTGTTTCTCTCTCCTCTCCAAATCACTAGAAAATCTCTCCCTTCCTAGTTTCCTGTCTTTACATGCTCTTTGAAATGTGATCTCACACTGTTACAGCAGACCTTCTGGAGAAAAGATGTGACCTTTGTGGCTTCTCAGGCTCACTGCGCCTTCCTTCTCTAAGTGTAACTGTTTCTTCTGCTGAATCTCGGAATCTGATTGAATAGTAATCAATTAGCATCTAAGTGCATTACCATTAAGAGCCACATGTATGAAAACTGTCTAGGTCTAAAATTCACTTTGTTACCCATAGAAACCAATGAGAGTGCCCCTTTCATTTCATATAGTGCTCTGGAAGAATTAAAGGGGTGCTCTGATTGGTTGCTATGGGCAATAAAGTGAATTTTAGACCTAGACCGTTTTCATACATGTGGCCCTAAGTTTTATTTTTTCTTCCTAATCTTAGGGTGACATGTATGAAAATAGGCGCGTCGGAGCGCCCGTTTGCACCCGATTTAAAGTGAAAGCTGCGCCTCATCTATGTCGGCGCCCGAAGTGCGCTCATACATGTGGTGTAAAGTTCCCTGTGCCTCGCCAGTGTGTGAGGTGCAGTGCAGAACTTAGGTGCAGAAGGACTGCGCTTAAGATTCACCGTCCGAGGAGGTGCGCTCATATATGCGGTGAAAAGTTCTCTGCGCCTCGCCAGTGTGTGAGGCACAGTGCGGGACTTAGGTGCAGAAGGACTGCACATAATATGTATTATGATTCTAAACATGTTAGTGAATAGCTAGTGAATAGTTAGTGAAAGAGTTGTCTTTCAAATGAATGAATGAATAAAGAGAAAAATCAAAGTTGAATAAAAGACATAGCAATGTATAGAAAAAGTTGCTCGTTTAAAATTAAAGCAAATATATATAAGCTCTCCAAAGATAGAAAGAATAGCTAGAACAGGCCTTAAAAAAATGGAGAGAATTGAACTAATTTTACATTAAATGAGCCAATGCAGATGTTGTACAGATGTGAATTTTGGTCTATTGTTTTATTAAAAAATGAAGATGTATTTGTTCTTCATTCACATTGTATTCTATTTTGCATGTCCAGCAAGAGCCAGCACAGCACAGGTCTGGCTTTGACCTGTGGTTCTCCAAGCAGGATTTCTATGTTTCCAGGGCTTAGTTCCGGACGTATTTACAGACGTATTTACGTCCGTAAGTACATCACCAACTGAGCCTAAAATAATGACCAAGTAGCTTAGAATTGGCTACCAATGGGAAATCCGGACGTATTTAAGTACGTATTTTTTTTGTGAAACATATAAAAATTTATAAAAGTTCAAATTTCTGCATGTAAGACAGATAGTCATACCACACAAAATAGTTTGTAACTGGCATCTATCATATGTCTACTGTACATTTTTTTAAATGTCTTTTTATTTTTTATGACATCTAGTAGCAATTTTTTAACATTTTCAAGACAATTTTCAACACAAAGTTTTTAGGACCCGTTATCGTATGTTAAAAACACCAAAAAAAGACATGTTACCTTTACTAAGCAGGTTTATACAATTACAAATATCTGGCTCAAACAGCCAGGTTTAAGGATTAAGTGCTCTGAAACTACAGCATCTTACAGAATAAGGGACACAGCGCTGGAAACAGCATGTCTGACAGTAGCTTGTGCTGCCCTCAGCAAGGGGGGCATAACCTATGTGACAGGTTCACTTTAAAGGGCCAGTGCTTTTTGCTTTTAAACTGAATGAATGAAATGCTTTCATTTCACTAATACAACATAATTGGGAAAGTTGCCCAGTATAATGTATTAAGTGGAAGCCGTTAGATGTATGTGGCTCTTTAAAAGTTTTGGTAGAACAGCACATCTTAACATCCCAACCTTGGTGCAATCTTTTTCGTTGAACCATTATTTTTAAATTTTATTTGCTACAGACAAGACATCATGGCCTTATTATAATTAATGTGAATCCTGTCCATGATCTAATCTACAGAGAGTCTCTCATGCCTAGGTTTCTTCTCATATTTCAAAAAAACACAGTGATTTATTATTTATCTCTGTATGAAATCGATGCTTTGGAGATAAGAAATAGGTTGTAAGATCCTCACAAGAGGAGCTCATAGATTTTTTTTTGATGGATCCTGCCAGTTTGCTAATGATCCACTGACAATTTCATGTCTATTGGGATGGTATTGCTGGCTCCTGTTATTAAGATAAACAGTACTGAATGTGTCAGGGAGTTACTTATCTCTACATTGCAAAAGAAACAACATATGTACCTATTCTGTGGACTAAGTAGAACCTTGATGGGATCCCAGGGAAAGAGCTGTTGGCCTAATGGTCATTCACCCTACATGCTTCATGTCTCTTACAGTCCAAATACATGCAGTCAGTGTCCAGATTTATAAAAAAAAGTAGGTGAGTGCTACATAAAAGAATACAAAATAAAATATAAAATGTTAAGCCCTCTCCAGGTAGTCTCTAGGCATCCAAGAAAATCTGACTGGAGAATACAATCTCTACATATAGTAACAGAATCATGCGTCAGATGAAGCCACTATGGAGTAGATGGGGCAGCGGCGGGAATGGTTTGATTAATTGCTGCAGCCTGAGTTACTAATGTTCTTATAGCATGTCAATACTGATCCGTGTAAAGATGTTTCCACTGGCCCTACGAACAAGGCTGCATTTTCTCTGTTTTCCTAGTAGGATGTGTAAGTGATAATTAGATCTAGAATATTTTTTTGTGGTACATATGTGCAACATGAGGCTTCGGCAGATGTGCTCGGAGTCCCCTCTGAGCACTGTATTTGGAATAGAACAAGCCTCCAGCAGAGAGATGCTTGATTAATTACAAAGCCGTTGAGGCAAAACCAGAGGGCTCTCAAACTGAAGCTGAAACCAGCTGTTTACTGAATTCCAAACACCTGATTTAAAGCATCACCGATAAGTACACACGGAAAATAAAATATGCAACACATATTGATTCATGCCGTCGATCACCTCTAAAATCACGTCTTTGGTTTCAAAAGAAATCCATTTGCAGAAAGATGGTGCCCACTCCATTTAATACCCCTTGGTGTAGGGATGTAAGTAATGAATGATTTGACTCTTTCCTGTATCAGACAGCGGTTTTATTAATCTGCAGTGCCACACTGTACTTTGTGCCGGCAACCATTTATTGGAGGCTGATGTATTCATGAGATGCGTTAGTTACTCCTCCCTCATGCTGCCCCCAGACTGCGACTGACAGATTTTTCTCTATGGTGTTGATAATGAGAAACAGGCAGGCGATATGACATATTAATTCAAAGCGAAGTGACAAATATATAAGTATATAAAGTTCTTTTCTTTACTGCAATCTTAACACAAATGCATGTGTTCAGATTGTTTAGATGCTGTAGGGGTGCATGGTCACTTCTCAGGGAGGGATCAAGAAAAGCATGTATTATAGTGCAATAGCTAAGATCACAATGCTACAACTATCTGATAAGCTTTTGTTGTTTATTTTTTTCTGGAAAGTTTAGTCTTCAAATACGGCACTGAGCAGTAATTTGATGTGAGAAAACCTGTATAACTATGGATGTTCAGTAGTAGTGTTTGGCAAGGATAAGGTGATGCAGTGCATTATCTTATTTTAGGACACAACAAAAGTCATTTAAAAGCATAGAAAAGTCTTAAACTTTTGTGCTACCACATCTGTGAGAGACATAATCTAGAAAACAATCCAGAAAATCATATTAAATAATTAATTTGTATTTTATTACATGAAATAAGTATTTGATCACCTACCAACCAGCAAGAACTGTTAGCTTTTCTTAAAAAAAAAACCTCCTAATCTGCACCCATTACCTGTATTAATTGCACCTGATTGAGCTCATTACCTTTATAAAAGACACTGTCCATACACTGAATCACACTCCAACCTCTCCACCATGGCCAAGACCAAAGAGCTGCCCATGGGTATGTTCACATGGCTAATTTTGACGCTGTCTAAAACCTCTTCTGAAGAAGCGTGTTTCAGGCGAGGTTTTGATGCTGTTTTGGGTGCGGAAAGGCTCCGAAAACCGCTTTGAAAACAGCATCAAAATCAGCTATGTGAACATACCCTAAGGGTATGTTCACGCAGCGTTTTTGGATATGATTTCGGGTCCGTGTTGGATCCGAAAATCACATCCCAAAACAAAGCGTTAATTGGATCCAGCTTCGTGTTTGGATGTTTATTGGATGCAGCAGGATCGCACCATATACTTTATTGTAAGGCTCCTGCTCTGTCTTTTGGACCAGGAATTCACATGTCAATTCTTGGAACGGATCCGAAAGACGCAATGTAAACACACATCGGTGATCACTCATGTGAATGCCGATATGTGTTTTACATTGCGAGCAGTGTTAAATCACACTGCTCATAGTTAGATGCGTGTTTGGGTCCATCTAGACGGACCCAAACACATCTAAAAGCGTATGTTCACATGGACCCAAAATGCCATGTGAACATACCCTAAGGGTGCTTTAAACACAATGCATTTTTGATGCATTTTTTATGAGTTTTTTGGACGCATTTTTTGTGCAGACATGTACAGCATCAAATGCTGTACCTTTCTACACTAAAAAACCGTATCCAAAAAATGCATCAAAAACGCATGTGCATTTTTGCTGCGTTTTTTGGATGCATTTTTTTGTGTAGAAAGGTACAGCAATTGATGCTGTACATGTCTGCACAAATAAACGCATCCAAAAAACACATCAAAATGCACCAAAAATGCATCTACGTGTGAAAGCACCCTTAGGGTATGTTCACACGGCTGATTTTGACGTTGTTTTTGAAGTGGTGTTTGGAGCGTTTCCGTTCTTAGCAAGGTAATGAATCAGCCCAGAACTACACGGGAGAACCTGGCCAAATATCTGAATAAAACTGGGACCACAGTCTCAAAGATTACCATTAGTAATACACTACATCATCATGGATTAAATTTCTGCAGGGCACACAAGATCCCCTGCTCACACAAACACATGTCCAGGCCTGTTTGAAGCTCGCCAGTAACTATTTTGATGATCCAGAGGAGGCATGGGAGAAGGTCAAGTGGTCAGATGAGACGGAAATAAAACTTTTTGGTATCAACTCCACTTGCCGTGTTTGGGGGAAGAAAAAGGATGAGTCCAACCCCAAGAACACCGTCCCAACCATGAAGCATGGGGGTGGAAACATCATTCTTTGAGGGGGCATTTCTGTAAAGGGGTCTGGCTAGATATTCCAGCAGGACAATGACCCAGAACACACAGCCAGGGCAACTAAGGAGTGACGCTGTAAGAAGCATTTCAAGGTACTGGAGTGGCAGTCTCCAGACCTGAACCCAATTGAAAATCTTTGGAGGGAGCTGAAACTCGATGTAAACCCAAAGTTCTGTTTTTCTATTGCATCGAATAATTATTTCATGCAATAAAATGCAAAATAATTAATTAAAAATCGTGATTTTCTGGAAATTTTTTTAGATTCTGCCTCTCACAAATGAAATGTACCTACAATAAAAATTACATACCTCATTCTATGTAGGTGGGAAAACTAGCAAACTCACCAGTGTATCAAATTACTAATGTGCCAAAGTTCCGTAATGCGCCAAACACACGGACGAGGTGCATTGAACTTTAGACACCATTTAATGGCGATATAATCCAGTAAAAATGGATATAAAAGGACAAAAGGGAACTAGTAGCGCAGAGACCAAAATATAGAGAACGGTGAGTGGTTGCACTGTTCAAGCAGCAGACCCCTTCAGTGACGTGTGTGTGTGTGTGTGTGTGGGCTCATTATACACTGAAAATGAGATGCGATAATTCACTTCGAAGCACCTTCTTTCATACATGTCTCCCTAAGTGTTAACAATGTATCCTTTGAATGGATCCCATATTAGTCATTGGGTGACAGATGACACTATTAGGCAGGTATCACAGCCTCTGTTTAACATATACTGTATTTAATAAAAAAAACATTTCTAAATATACATACATTAAAAGGAAGTAAAACATGATGGTAAAACGTCCCTAGATGTTCGGCTGATTTGATGTCCATCTAATATGTTTGGCCACCCTCAGGTATGTGACTGATGAGTAGTAGTAGTAGTTCGACTGGCAATATATTTGTTCCCACAATTCCACAGGATGTGGACTGGGGTGTCTTTTACTAGTTATCCATGAGGGTCCCAGCATTCACATCCAGCACTGGCCAAATATTTATACAAAATCCTTTGGATAAGAGACCCATTTTATGGTAGTCATTTTTATTTATATAGCACCAACATATTCTGAAGCAAATTACAATACAGAGGGTATCAGTACATACAAAGTCAGAAATTACTTGGTAAAAAACCTTCTAATAGATCAGACAAGAGGTGTGAGGGCCCTGCTGACGTGAGCTTGCAATGTACATGGAAATAGGGGTGAGACAAAAGCTAAGTAGTGTGTAATTTGGACGATGGTCCAGCCATCTTCCATAAATATGGGTAGTGCTCGTATAAATGAGTGAACTTGCCACACAGGCAATATCTCTATGTACAGATAAATGCATATAAGAGTATGGAGTGTGGGGTATACGGATGAATGAAGGAGGGGGTTGTAAAAGAAGGGAGGCTGATTAGTGATGGTGTTAGACCTGTCGAAGAAGTATTTCAAGGGCATGCTTTTTATTGGTTAGAACACCCTTTATATTTTTGTATAAATTAGAAATTGGTTGGCTCATATTAATGCTGTAATTCTTAGATACCTCTGAAGCAAACTTCTTATGTATTCATTATTCCTTATTTATTTTTTATGCTGTATTTAACTACGTGATCATTCCCTGTCTTGATATTATTAATTTTTTTCCCTACTTTCAATAGTGTCATAATCATTTTATAGGACAGCTATTACAGGCACCACCGAATTGACCAGGAGCAAGTGGTTAATGGGTGCTAATGTAATCCAATGAAAACATCTGCAGTATTTTCACATAACTCAGGAATCGCTTTGCACTTTGTCTGCTTTATTGGCTTATACATCTCTTTCCAAATTGTGCTCCTGCCATTGTCTACTATCACCTTGAGCAGCTTGGTATATCATTGCTGAAGAACCAGGGCATTCAGGGACAGGAGCACATAAGTGATTATGGCACCTTGTCCCACCCATGCCTTTTCCTATCTGCCTCGAGATATCAATGCACAGTTTTTTACTGGTTGTTATATATAGAAAACACTGGATTGATATATGTTCTGAACAACTCATGCATCAGCAGATCTGAAAACAGACCAGGACTGTGGCTTATAACTCTGTCAAAGTGTCACAAAAAATGTGAAAAATAAAATGCTGACCAAGCAAACAATACTTCAACATTCCCATAAAACATACCTGCTATATACAGAGTCTCACAGCTCTGCACATTTGGCATTAAATTTGATTTCAAAGTAAAGACCAGATGAGATATGTAAGGTATTGATATAAAGTAAAGGTCTGGTTTAAGGTCAGGTCTTCACTTACACTGAAAACTTGTATGACTAGCAATTACTACTATAGATTGAGCCATTTACAACCAAAAGAAGCTGCTTACTATAGGACAATGTATATCCACCATGCAGGCGTAAACTCCAAGAACTCATCACACTACCATATTACAGCTCTGTAACACCTACTAACTGGAGCTGTAACATGCCTCCCATTGAAGCCTATCGAGTAAAGACATTATTTATCTTTGCTTATCTCATAAAGAAGCATACAGAGTTTAGTTTTTTTTTTTCTTCTCTTGGAGACCATATGAATTTTATGAGATGGGTATAGATATTATATAGAAGAATATTTACTTTGTTGTACAAAAGCTTCACATGGCGACACGTGGAGGTGTAGGGACTATGTATGCTCTCAGGAGCAAGGACAGTGTAATTTTTGTAGGAACTGCTAGATTTCTGCTACCTAGCACCACTTTGTGGGTTCTCTGTTATTTTTACCTTTAGTAATTCTGCTGTGAGACCCAATATCTTCTAATGAGGTGGTGAGGACCAGCTTATTTTGCTATGGGGCCCTAAGAATTCTAGTTATGCCCCTGAGGGTTCCCTAGCTGGTTTCACTTTACTGGCCCATTCCGATGATGTGCCATAATGTCTCATATCATAGGACTATTCTCTTCAGTTGTCACATATATTGTCAAGTCACCACTGGCTTTAGCGGGATCAACCACAGTGATTATTCAGATTTTAAAATTTATTTAAGTTATATTTTTTAAGATCTGTTGTTGAGATCTGATGCGGAAAGTCCATAACAAAATATGTACTAAAGCTGCAGACTTCACTGTGGGTTAAAGGTTGGATTTGTAGAATTGTGTACCATAAATCTGACTCAGGTGGACTAATCCCAAATGTAGGCCAATGTGTATTTAATGTATTTTTTACCGCATTGAGATATTACATGTCAATTAACAGGGAGACATAGACTTACATTCAGATACTGTGGAAGGCTTATTCATACTGGCATACTATGTGAGCGCCACACCAGTATCTGTCAATGAAACAATCACCACATTCATCACCTGCACGTGGCTCAGGGTGTACACAGCAGCAGTTTGGATCTAACTTCTAAGAAGAAAAATGTCTGAGATTAGAAACAAATATATTGTATCAGTTACATGTTTCAGAGAGAGCGGCACAAAGGCTTCCTACATATGATGTCCGATTGCAATGGCAAAAAACTGTCCTAACGTGCTTTTCAATGATTTGCTCATGTAATTTTGCTCTGTATTTTAACCCTACAATGCATGCTGTTCAATTTTGGATACATATGATTCAAAGTACCATGATTTGTTTAAATGTACAGTAAAGCCTATTGGCACACATTAAAAAATAATAAATCAAAAGAAAATTTTTCATTTAGAGATTTCAAATATTTTTTTCCCTAACTCCAATTACTTTTCCAGTCGGTCCCCAATTTTTTTTGTTAGAAAATAAGTCATGAAATGTAGGGTTAAATAGCTAAGATGAAACTTTTTTTTGTTTTATGAATGACGCAATAATGCATTTGTCACGGTTCATGCCGCGGTCCCTGCTATGGACCGTCAGCATGCCCGTGTCCCGGCCGCTGCTGTGGCATTCCCTGGTGTCCCTGGCTCTGGTCTCTCACCTGTCCCGATGCCTGGCAGTTCTGCAGCTGTTCCTGCTGGTAGGTTTGAGTCTCCGTTGCTTCCTCTAGCTCCCTGGCGTCCTGTGCGCACACATGCTCCCTCTAGGGGCACGCGAGCGGCACTGCACTGTATTTAAGGAGTCAGTGTTTCTTTGTCCGGCCCAGTGACCTGTGACCTCTGGCTACTTTAGGAACTTTCTACCTCTGCCCTTGGTCAGTTCTTTGACGTGTTAGCCTGCACAGAGCTTGACTCCTTGGCTGCTGTATTGCTGCCGACTCATCTATACGTTTACCTGTATGTTTATCTGCTCCTGCTGAACATCTGCCGCTGCACCAGTTTGCCATATATCTGCGGATACCGGTTGCCATACCTAGTCTGCTAGCATCCTGGACTGTGCCATACGTTCACCAGCTACACCTGGACTGTGGTTACGTTTAACGTCTACACCTGCAGTGCCCTGTCTCCATTCCAGCAACGGCTACCCAGACCTGCACTTCAGCTACCCACCGCCTGTGTTACCATCTGCGCCTGCGGTTGGCCCAGAGGATCCGCCATACCCATATGTTTTCCAGCCATCCCGGTTGGAAATCGTTACAGCATTTAATTATATTAAAACATTTATTTGTCTGATTTCCACACAATTTTATAATATACATCTGCCCACTAACTTATAAAAAACTAAAATGTAGATTATAAAGAAACAATTAAATACTGAAATGTATTTTACATGAATAAAGGTATCAAGTCGGTAATTGATTTTTTTTTTTTACATTTAAGGCTGAATTTCTATCAAAAACCTACCTTCACCGACATAAAAAATGAATTCTGTTAATCACGTGTAATTTTTTTTAGCACAGTGTAGAAAAATGTTACCACACTTTAGCAATTTGGGATTTCCTTAATACATATGACATGAGTGTGTGTCATGTGTTAATGAAGCACTTTGTTCATTAACACTATTCAGGACTCGTTGCTTTTGACACTCAATATCTCTATTCTAGAGAATTCAAGAGAAGAATGGCAAATGTACAAGGAAAGCAGAAGGAAAAGAAAATATTTATAACTGTCACAAATCTGGGCAAGATTTCCATCAGCCCTGGGGCACCCCAGCTGCTCCTCATATTCCTAATGATAATGTTGATTGTGTTGCTGTCTTAGTAACAAATGGGAATCAGTCTGCACTGTGGATGGTTGGGGTACATGGGTGATTTTCAAGCAATATTATTGCAATTATAGACTTTATTTAAGAAAACTCAATATGTGATGGATAACAACTGCTCACAATTTTCTCTCACATTTATTGACACCATTATTTTCTATGCGGATGCTATAAGGCCTGGTTCATATTCCCTGTTGGTAGTTTTGTCGAAAATTATAAAAGAAATAGTACTGCATGCAGCTCTGTTAATTCAGATCAAATGGTAAGCACCAAGCCAGAAATAAAAGGGATCCCTTTTAAGTCAATGGGGTCCATATGGTCCCAACGGTGTCTGCCATGAAACGGATCTGGCTTCGCTACTATTTTAATTTTTATGTTCCTATAATCTAACATTAAAACAGAACCAGATCTAATTGCTCACTGCCAGCAAAAAAGCAAACAAATAAACTACAACTGAGTTACATTCCCACCATTAAATCTATTTTCCTATATTGAAATTAGTACCAACCACCTTACCATGACCCATTACATCACAAAGAGATGCCCAGAGAGATTTTTAGAATAATGTGCATAGAACAGTAGAGCTGGTAATGTCTAGTCATATATGTGGCAGGCTGACTAACTAAAGCAAAGACATGATTAGTTGTTATGAAGTTTCCTTGGAAATCAGACCACAGAGACTCTCAACATTGGGAACTTGCAGGCTTTACTCACGTCTCAATTACTTACAGGACAATACACTGTTCGTCTTGCTCGCTGATACAGCACAGATCTGGGTACATTATCGATAGAGTTCACTTTTTCTGTCCTTCACACTTCAACAACAGAGGTATACCTTTGTTCAACTCACATGTAGCGGGTCTCTCTTCCACCCGACCACCGTGACACCTCTCTTCCAGTATAAGGATTCTCCCCAACTCCCTTGTGTGACTGAACGATTCTTACAGTCACTCTGCAGCTGTGCTGGGCACTTCTTACGCTCCACAGCTGTCGAGATCCAAGCCTCCCCAGGATCTAACGCCCACTAGGCCGCAGAACTGGCTACATCCTTACTTCTCTTATTCTCTCTTCTTCACTCTCTTCATAGCCAATTCTCTCTCTCTTTGTGCTTCATTTCTCTTTACTTTCTCTTGGTTTCCTTTTATTCATTTCTTTGAGTTTAAGGCACGGTTCTGGTTACTCCAACCTGCACTACTCCAATGCCGGCAAGTGGGTAGGATATTCCTTTTAGCTGGAACAACTGTCTAACTGGTCACTGGCAACTGGCCTCAACTGTCACCTCAGAGGAAACTCTCTAGAAGGTGTGAGCCACCCAATTATAACTGTGTAACCTGCAGCCCCTCCCCTTTACCTCACACCGAGTGGCTACAGGCATAGCTGTCTTCCTCTGTCTTCCCAACTGCCAAGTAGATTAACCCATTCCCAACCTACACAGATAAAATACACACACATATATTTGTTGGAAATACATCACTTGTTTGTAGCGTTTACTTTGCTTGCTTGCACCACCACAGAGCAAACATAGCATTACACCATTCCCATAGACACCAATGTGCTGTCCTACAGAGCAAAAGGTGTGTTTAGTGTAATTCTCCACTCCAGCTACTAGGTGAAGGTCCTAAACACTGGTCCACAACTATTCATCTACCAGATGACTACAGAGAATAACTATAGTTCAGTCCCCACATGTACTGGACGTAACAGCTAGGAAGATGTACGTCACCAATGTTTTTAGAAAATGTTTTATAGATACTAGAGGTCAGCTTGAATAGAGAGCAGGTAGTGGTTAGACATCATTTATTGGGATTTCAAAGATGACTTTGTCTGAGGACACGACACCCTCTGCCACAAACAAACTGACTTAACATTCTGCTCCTTAGGGTATGTTCACACGGGCAAATTTTGGCATTTTGCATCGTATTTGCGCTCTAATACGAGCGGGATGCGTGCCGAAATTACGGTAATCCATAGTTCTCATAGAGAACTATAGATTACGCCTCCTCTCCCCGCTCGTACAATACGATCGTGCCGCGGGAGTACATGCTGATCAGCGCGACTCCCAAATCACACGTCGTAATGCGGCAGTACTGTACGCGCCGCAATTACACCGTCTGAACATAGCCTTAGAGGATTGAGCCTAAGAATATTTTAAGAGTTGTTTAGATTAAAAAAGTCTACTTTTATCATTAATGGAAGAGATTGTACCTGATATTTTAGCTGCGATCCATTCAAGCCCTTAAGAATATTTGGCCATGTGTTGGATTTGCTGCAGACATTTTCCATAGTAAATCTTCAGGTAAATATCAGCAACAGGTTGTGCAGATTTTGGTGGAGATTTTAGCATTCAAATTTGTGAGAAATATACACAATAAACTCATGACTGAAATTGACATACCGTGGATTTAAAAAGCCAAGCAGCAGGTCAATTTCTACCACAAGGGAATGAGATTTGTAAAATCCTATCCACATGGCTGATACTATAATGAGTTGTGAATTGTCTAGTATAATGCTGGTCAATTACTGCTCTGCGTGCCTCTTTTACTTGTCTCCATGGGGCTGATTGGCTGCAGATTTTCTTTACATCACCATTCATAGCCCTTTACCTCCAAAAGATGATGTAAGACAGTGGCACGTGACTGCTGCAGCCAGGCAACGGGAGCCAGAAAGTAAAGTGTAGTCCAGGGAGAAACACCATAGAGACAGTAGTAGTTACACAGTTTGAAAGGCTTATAAAAGACAGACATTCATGCAGTTCAGCTTATTGTTCTACAGTGCTGATCCACAGGAAAGCAAAACCCCCATTGAGTAGATGTCAGTTGTTCTAATTTTAGGGAAGAATTCCTTCCTGACTCCAATCTGGAAATCAGAATTAATCACTGGATCAATGACCTTTTTCCAGAATCATAGTCACTGTAATTTCTTATGTTCTTGCACTCTAGAAATGCATCCAGACCTTTTTGAACTCTGTTAGTGAATTCACCATGACAAGTTCTTCTGGCGGAGAGTTCCACAGTCTCACTGCTCTTATAGTAATGAATCCCTTTCTATATCTATGTAGAAACCTTCCTTCCTCTAAACTTAGAGGATGCCCCCTTGTTCTGGACACAGTCCTTGGTATAAATAGATCTTGGGAGAAATCTCCATATTGACCCTTGATATAGTTATACATATTAATTATGTCCCCCCGAAGCCGTCTTTTCTCTAAACTAAATAACCCTAATCTTGCTAATCTTTCTGGGTATTGCAGTTCACCCAGTCCTTATATTATTTTTGTTGCCCGTCTTTGAACCTGTTCAACTCTACAATGTCTTTCCTATGCACTGGTGCCCAAAACTGTACACAATATTCCATGTGTGGTCTGACCAGTAACTTGTATAATGGGAGAATAATGTTCTCATTGTGTGCCTCTATGCCCCTTTTAACACACCTCCTGACACTGGCTACTACAGTTAAAGGGGTAGTCCTTTTTCGGCAAATACTCTTTGCCGGCCGTAAACCTAGTGTGTACGCTCACTAACTCGGAAACTTCCCACAGAAAAAAACGGCCGGGGCGTCAACCCCCCCATCTTTTTAAAACCGGACGGACTGCACTCAGCACCCAGTGGCCGGCGAAGCGGATTTGCCGAAACAGGAGTACCCCTTTAAGTTTACTGTGCACTAAGATTCCCAAGGCCTTTTTCATGTCCGTTTTACACAGTGTTTTTCCAAGAAGCAATCATGGCATGGATCTTATCATACATTTGCATAATCTTGCCTTCATTATTTTTATTATTAGTAAAGTCTGATTTATTATTTTTAAAGTATCTTAATTATATTTTTATGTACTGGATAACCTCTTTAAATGCCGTTTTACCCGTAGCTGCAAGTTAAAAACATATCGTTTCACAATGTAAATAATGTCATACCAGTAGCATGGGATATATTGGACATCAACTGAATTGTATTCCAGATACCCTGTGGTTTAATAGGGTTTTTGAAATGTCCAAAAAAAAATTTTTTGACCATAAAAGGCACAGCCCTGGCAAGTGGTTTCAGTGACTTTCTCAGCTCTTCATTATGTAAGGCTTTCTCCCTGCCTTACTTCGCTGTGTCAGTCGGCATAGTATTGCTGTGCTAAACCAATGGCAGAATCAAAGAGCGCTACAGCTTTTAGCTCCACTCATGCGAAACCCCAAAACATTTGTTTCAGCTGTTTTGTAAGTGTGAGGTACCAGCTATTAATCTTCTGTTGTTGTTTATGTGCTTGTAATTTGTACGATACAGCTGAAAATATGGTGTAACAACATGGTTGCTGTGACACCTGCAGCATTTAATGAGCCGGCCCACTGGTCTCTCTAGTTAGAAGCCCTTGTTCAGCTAGTTTAGCAACCTGTAGCTGTCAGGAGTAGCGTTGTATAATTTTAACCCAAGATTAAGACAGCCAACGACTTCCCTCATGGAGTGCACGTCGTCGTTCTCATCTTGATTTCTTTTTCAAGCCGTCATTTACTACTTGAGATCAGTCTGCTAGAATAAGCAAGGGATGTGGTTGCATATATTACTAATGCTGCACTATTTAAAGGAGCAGTAAGCTCAAAATAAAACTTTAAATTTAGAGCTGCTGATATAAACTAGAGAAACATAGGATAATGATATAATTATAACCTTTCTTTACATAGGCACCAAATAATATTCCCTGCAGCATTTACAATGTCCTATGTGTAACTAACATACAAAAACTAAAACCGAACATTACATATTAAAGTTATTTATAGGGTAGACAGAAAACACAATTTTTCCCCCACCCCCCCCCCCCCCCCCCGCTGTAAACCCGCTGTTTTACAGGGGATACTAGCGAACTGTAGTGAAGAGGAATCCTAATTGGACTAGAGCGCTGAATGAATATGCATTTCTGAGGAAGCGGGCTGTGACCCGTGAAACGCGTTATGTGCTATTTTATTTCAAATTAAATATACTCCATTTGAACTAGCTGTATTTTGCTTAATTTCTATTCAGTGCTCTAGTTCCAATAAGGAATCTCCTTTCTTCACTACAGTTCGCTAGTATCCTCTGTAACACGGGTTTACAGCAGATTGTTCTTCTCCCTATCGTATTCTCCGGCATCCTCGTGGTGCCATAGGCGGGAATCATCCCCACTGCTCTCTTCATCCCCACACTGAGGGAACAAACGCTTCTACGAGCTGTAACCGAAATCTTAGAACACGCAAAAAAATGGTGGCAGCACCCGACTTATCTAAATCTTTAACGGTTCTTCCAAACGAAGTACCACCGATCTGCGAGGCATTTTCTCTCCCAGTAGCCAAATCCAGCGATCCACCTCTCCTGGAGATAAACGATCGCACCACTATCTACTATATTAAAGTTATTATTAACAGATCAGACAAGAGGAGTGAGGACAATTCTCGCAAGAGCTTGCAATCTATATGGGAATAGGGATGAGATAAGATGTAAGAAGTGCATAGTTTAGGCAATGGTTCAACCACCTTCCACACATAAAGTAGTATACATAAACATGGATTAACTTGCCATCCAGACAGTCTCTCCTTATACAGATGAGTGTGTATGATTGCCTGGGTGCCTGGAGTTAAGTGTTTGAAATGAAGGGAGGTAAAAAAAGCCCCAAAATTTGGATTTTTGTCTAAGGATCTAAGAAGGTTTATTCTCGGGGGCGCTTAAAACTATGCATGTTATGAGTTTGGGTATGTTCACACGGTGTATTGCGGCGCTTACAGTACGCGCCGCAATACATTGTGTGTTTCGGGAGCTCATGCTGATCAGTGTGATGTCATCCCAACGCGGGGGAGGGCGAGACAGACACCGCCCCCAATACGACTGCATTCCTGCGACTCCAGTACGCACGCGTAATCGCCGCAAAAAATTGACATGTCCACTTTATCCCCCCCGCGTGTACAATGAACGTATCGTATTGAGATATGCTCGCGGAGGACGAGCACAACTAATCTCTATAAGATTCTCTACTCTCAAATATACTTCAGCCTATGATTATCGTATTGCGGGGCGCATTACAGTACTTATACATCTGTATAAATCAGACGCTCCAATAACGCCGTGCAAATACTGCGAAATGTGCTGCCCACAAACTACTAATGCGTCTGTGTGAATACACATACACCTTAATACTAACTCCTTCGCACAACAACCTGGCTCATTCCTCATGAAGAACCTATCAAGACATTCTGACTCTAGACAGTCATCGGCAAGAGCTCGGATGTAAATGATGTTAGACAAACATCCTATCCCAGCAACTCACTACAAACATAGGTCCTTCTTCCCCTAGCACTTAAAAATGTCTCTTTTCCTTTTATTTACTGCTAGATACATTTCCCCTATGTAACACTACACACATCATTTTCTTCTACATCTCTCTGAGAATATAAATCATTATAACGCGACTCTCGTTGGGGCCAACCCAGACAGAAATGTATTCACACGACCCTACATCCTTCCTCATCTCGTCTGCGTTACACACTCTTCTAAGCACATAATGCTGTCTTTCACTCAAGAAATCTGACAGTCATATCTAAGTCTACCCTTCCATCTTTGCCGAAGTCTGGTAGGACTTCTCTTACTTCTCTTTATTGGAAATCATATTTGCGCGAGGAATGTAATATACATGCCTGAGGTCGCGCACACATCTAATCCATGCTAGTAATAAATTCTAGGTTTCTCGCTACATCTAAAATATAGCATAATCACACACTCTTATTATGTACTAGCTCACAATCTACCAAGTTGTAGCTCATGATTATGTTATATAGCTAAGCATCAGACTACTTCAAAAATCGCGATGAGAAAACTTAACAAACATAATATCAACATACAACCATAAATCCAAAACCCAAATAATAACAAATACACACCTAAACAAACCCACCCAACATAGAACAAGTAAAAAAAAAAAGACTAAATTCATATCCTCCACTGTCTCCTCACACATCACAGCTCTAGCTGATCGTTTTTATTTACCTTAGGGGCTAAGTGGCTAATCTTAACAGTAAAAAGAGGAGAAGGCAAGGTGAGAAACATATATACAGATTATAAACTGTCATGCTGGGGTGTAAAGGAGGCACCTGACCTCCATGGATCTCCAAGCTAAACTACACAAGATGAACCACTCTTTTGTGTCAAATTAACAGTGAGAAGTAAACTGGTCACGCGCTCTTACATTAAAGGATTGCCTGTGCGACACTCCATACATAGTTTTTTTAAAAGAAATACTTGTCTGTTCTCCCTGTGACAATAACAATTCTGTACACATCTCTCTAATAACTCTGATTTGTGTAGCAGATCCTCCTGTCTAGTCGTTAATAGTTCACACGGCGAGGGTAGGGATCCGTTTATTCTAATACCAGTTTTTGAGGGAATTCCGATAAAATATCACATTCAAAAGCCCTAGCGTAAATCGCCATCCAAAAACGCATTCAAAAACGCATCCAACATCAGGTGGCTTTCTGAATGCGTGTTGTTGTATGACAAGCAGTAAACGAACGTCACATATAGTTTTTAAAAAATAGGCGCATCTGTCCGCATCAAACGGATTCAAGGAATTGACTATTGTGCACAATTCTTCTGAACGGAATCCACAAAACGCATTCACAAAGTCACGCCTGTGTAAGCACTTCAGACATGCGTGTATCTTCACTATTGTCTGTGTAACAGCTCGAGTGCGCTGCACTTTTTTACATTGAAAAGCAACTCTCGTAAAATCACACATCCACCTATTATTCAAGATACGTGTTTGGGAGACCCATTTCTTAGGGTCATCGACAACCTGGACTCCAACAGCAAGCATCTAAAAAGCGGCGTTATTTCAATAACAGCCTAGTGCAAATACCCATTATTCTTGTCTCAAAAAATTTATCTCTGAATCAGTCAACTGGGTGATACTATTCCAGCTTTCAAAGGGGTGTCCCTGCCCATATTGAGTCTGTCAGCACTGATTGGACAATGTCACATTGCAAGGATATACCTCCAATTGGTAATACTTCACTGATAGTCACTAATAAATTTCTAGAAGGAGTAGAAGAAAACAAGCAACAACACAGTTTTATTAGAGGAAAGCATGGTTTAAAAATGTTATTGATCACAGTAGAACACCGAGTATTTCTGACATAAATACAGTACGATGTTGGAAATTAGTCCACAAGTAGTATCTCTTTAACACCCTTCACGACCTCTGGGCGTTTCCATACATCCAGTCTTTTAGGTGGTTAACGCACCTGGACGTATGCGGATCAAAAAACGCGCTCCTGAGGAATCGCTTAGCGACACTAAAGCAAGTTCTCGACGATCGCGCGGTTTGGTCAGCTGTAATACATCTGGACATACTCCACCACCGCCCCGACGCCGGATCGCTACCTGGAGTGGGGGGGGGGCGTGATAACCCCCGTAATTATCGCGGAACCAATCCGGTCCGTCAATAACAAGAAGAGACCAGAGGAGATCCCTCCTGCGTCTCTGTCGGCGCAGCAGCGTCCCAGGATCGTCGTACTCCGTGCAGCTCCTGTCCTCCTTACAGACACCACGGTAAGGCAGAGAATGCCTTCCTGGTTTGTCGTGTGACGTCAGACCGCCCGGCCGTGCCCTGTGGTCACGCCCCCATCGATGACTGACAGTTGTCCTAGAGAGAACACACGTCATAGCATACAAGTCTAAGCACTTGATCCTATTGAATGAGAGATCTAAAGATCTCTCATTCAAATCCCCTATGTTGAGAAAAGCTAAAATAAAAAATGTACAAAAATGAAAAAAAGTAAAAAAAAAGTGAAAACACAAAGTGATCTAAACACAAACACGAAAAATAAAAATAAAACAGTACGTACACATCGGATACAGACACGCCCTTTTTCTCCCCTTTACAAACGCCAATCCGCTCCCAAAAATAAAAGGCATCACAAAGAATCAATATAGTATAATCACCTAATATAATTCCGCTCATGATGCGGTCGCTTTATCGGCCAAGCGAGCCGTAATAGACCTGCCCTATAAATCTTCAATAGTTAATTACAACCCGTACGGGTGAACGCCGTAAAAAACTAAACAAAGAAAACAATACACCAGAATTAATATTAAAAGCGAATCAAAAACTCATATAAACTCCAAAGTTAGTCACCAATTAAAATGATCATAGTTTCACCCCTCAAGACAAAAAGTCCTTATACAGCTTTGTATATACGAAAAATAATAAAATAGTATACTGCTCTACGAGAAGCGATGCATACATATTTTTGTTTAACACACTAAATACACCACTTTATTCCTTTTTTTTTAAAAGGTGCTTCAACATAAAAAAAACTATATAAATAGGGTATCGCCATAATCCGTAGCGACCTCAAAAGAGTAAAGCGTTAAATCTATTTCATCATGCATACTCTGCACGCTGTGTCATACCCTGTTTAAAACTACAATAAAAAAAAAAAACACTACTAGGATTGCATATTTCATCTTCACCAGACATTGCGCTCCAGCCTAATAAAAAATGGAGTTTAACATAAGCAATCAAAACAAGCACCTACCATCAGAGTCCTCCGGGCCTCAGACAAATGTGATACTAATAAAACGTCAACGTCTCGCTCTGACGCAAAAAACAAGTCCCTACACATCATCTCGCAAGACAACATGCAAGTAAATAATAATAAGTCTTTAAAACTGGCCTCATCAAAACTTAGACGCTAGCGGCGATGCTGATTATTCCAAAAGATCGTATATGTTCGCTTATTGAACTAAAAGTGATTCTTCTATGGTATAAAAAGCAGCGAAAAACATCAAAAAAATATACAAATTGTGGGAATATCGGTAGTAAAACTGTACATTAGACCGGGTTATACCACTATAGTCTAAGCTAACCAACGTCATATATACCCTGCGAACAGGTTATCCCCGTGCAATAACAATCTCTAATATTAAAAATAAAATAAAAAACACTACCCACAATAATGCTGTATCTTTGTTCAACAACCAAGGATCTCACAAAAAACCTTAATAAAAAGTGGAACAAATGCCTATATGTCAACCACAAAATAGGCTACCATCAAAACTTCAAACTCATACCCGCAAAAAACTACTTACGTCCAAGCCCCATACACAGACTCCAGCACACAGCAAAATAAAAAGATCACACGTATCACCTCCCCACTCGCTACGCGTCCGAAACCAAACGCCATCACTCACCACCATAGGGACAACTAATAAAATAAACTGTAATTTTTTATAGATCGTATTTCTACTGTGTAAAAGTTAATACAACATGAAAAACACTATAAAAACAACCCTATAATCTTGTATCTGTACCGACCAAGCCCAAAAGTAAAAGTTATGCACATCATTTACACACTGCACCGATCACAAATGCTGTAAAATTTGAAACTGCAAAAAACAATGACTGAACCTAGCGTTTTTCTCACCCCCATTATTCATTGCCCAATTGCGTAAAAAAAAACTATTGGAACAACCTGTGTGCCTAAAAAGCAGAATACACCCCTAATTGCCACAGATCCCTGTAGGGATGTTGAATCCGAACAATAGAGGAGATTCACTATACGGAACTCTGATTTCGACCTGTTTCAGCTACTAGTTGGGGGCTTTGCAAATGCGACATGTGCCCCACAAAATCTGCGTTTCCAAAAAGCTATATAGCCTCGGCGCATCCCTTATACGCCCTGCCATGCGCACCAAACACAGTTTACACCCACATTAGGTATTGCCAAACTTGTAAGAAAATTGCTTAACAATATTTTTAGGTTCTTTCTTTTCCAGATTCCTTGTATCTACCTGTGACAAACATTTTTAACTAGAAATTGCAGATTAGTGTAAATACAATTTTTTTTTTATGTACTTTTCACAGCCTTTTGCCTTAAATCAAAAATTTGTGAATCAACCTAGTGGGGATCTATACTACTCAATGCAATTCCGCCCTGGATATATTCCCTTAAGGGGTGTAGTTTTCCAATATGTTGTCTATTTTAGGTGAGGATGTATAATAAAGTTTTAGCACCTTTTTAGGGTGTCCCCCAAACCTGGGAAATGGCGGCCTAATAAAATCGATATTGAAAATAGAGACCTCAGACAGCGTTCTGTAGTTTGCTCCTCCTATTCTTGGTGCTATGATGTTGAAGCCAAAATACAGCAAATCTAAAGGTGTCCACCAATAGGTCTTAGAATCATCTAAAAAACTGGACATGTGACCTGAGCGGTAGAATTCGATATTAAGCTTTTGCATTTTACCTGTCACTTTTACCTGAGTAATTCCAGTGAATAATGGACTAAATATTGAAAATCTGCAAAAATTAATGAATTCTGTATAAATTTCAACTCCACCTGTAGTGGCTTTAATTTCTCTGTGAAATATAAACATAAAGGGTTATCAAAGCTTACACCTAAATATGTATATATGACGTGAATAATAGTAGATCGTATCGTTAAATTGAGTACATAGTATATCCTAAAACTGTCTTACATATGACGCATTTATTTAGTGGGGGTACTAACCTGCACAGGCCGCCTCAAACGACAAGCCCACGTTCAGCAAACTCCTGAAGTGGTCCCAAAAACAATTGAAGTCCTTAGCCTAAATTTTCTGACGTGTAGCAAAGAAATTACCTACAAAATTATCTAAGCCCCTCTAATGTCGTAAAAAAAAAAAAAGCGCGAAGGGGGAGAAAAAAACACAACATTTAAAACAATGCGATGCAACGCTATAGAAGGACATAATGGTAGATACTAGTTATAAACTATTTTGCGAGAGTAGGTGACAATTAATATTATCTGTCTTGCACCCCCAGAATTTTGCGATCATTCAAAAATTCCGCTAATTTTTCCAATAACTCATGACAATTGATATTTTATCAACACAAACAAACAAGATTGTAAGGATAAAAAATTCTTACTAACTTTAAAGCACAATTCTGTACACGAGAAAACAATCTCTGAATCAACATGGATAGGTAAAAGTAGTCAAAAAAGTTATTCTCACATAAATGGTACACATGTCAGATTCTTCAAAAATAGGGCTGGGTCAGGAAGGCCAAAAACAGGCTGCGTCCTTAAGGGATAAAAGCTGTTTGGTCAAAATTTTTGATTTCACAACAAATCTTGTTAATCTACTACATTTTCTGTTTTAGCAAACTAAACATTTTTGTCTTTTCATATCAATGTGCAACAATATTTTTTTTTTCCTATCACTGTAGATAGTGTATGACAAATAAAATCTAATTGGCTGGATAAACTTTTAGAAATCATAATGTGAAAGCACCGGTTTTAATGTGCAAAAGCCTGGGAATAATTTGGAGCAGGATAAGTGCTTGGTAGATATGTTCTAATATACCACAATATTAGAAACAATTGAATTCACATAACCAGTTAATTAAAATGATGTAAACTATTACTAGAATTTTTATCATGCATGGATGTCTATATTGTATCAAGCTTACTTAGAGGGGCCAGTCAGTGAATGCTAGAAACGATCAAGCACTTTCAACTATCAACTATATTCTGGCATAAGGCTGAGACACATGCTTCTACTGATTACTTCATACATGTACAAACAACATATAATGGTGCCACACTCCTGTAAGAAGTCGGGTGCTCAGTGAAAAGCCTATGGCCCAGTCTAGAATAAGAAGAAAATCCATGACACACCTTTAGATCCTATAAGGTGTTTATTAGAGCATTAAACACTATAGAAACTGTAATTACTCTCCAAACGAGATAATATTCTCCAAAACTAGATAATGGTAGGACGATATTTTAGTGAGATATTTCCATGGTCCGATGTTTCGGCCTATCAGGCCTTTATCATTAAAGGGGTTTTGCTACGAAGTAAAATTGACGCGGGAAGTTTGAAAATTAAATAATAAACATTTTCACCATTCATCATTATTAAAAATTCTGCACCGTTTTTTGTTTTAGCTGCTCCTTTAGTGATCCATTGTTTACAGCTCATCTCCGGGGATACGACCAGGGCTGAGAGCTCCTCAGTCCTGGTCACACATGCTCAGACATCACCTCTCTTCTCAGGTAGCTACTGAGTGTTCAAACCCCGGGTGCTGTCATTCTACTCCTGTCCTTTGGACTAGTTAGTAATAAGTCAAACAGTGCAAATAAAAAAAAAAAAAAAGAAACCTCAATCAGGTAGGTGCATTGATAAAGAGAAAAAAAATCAACAGGTTTGGTTCCTGCAGGGATTTGAACCTAGGACCCTTTTGCTGTAAAGCAAAAATGTTACCTCTGAGCTACATTGTAGCTACTTACAATTCTATACATAAACAGACCTTTCTTTCACTAGAGAGGAAAGGCATGGTGATGTCACCCTGCTGGATCACATGATATGCAATTCCAACTAATCACACACGCCCCCTTCTGAGCACACAGAGCTGCAGAGCTGGATACAGGAGGTATGAAATGAGATTATGGCAAAACCCCTTTAAGGACCTAGATCTGGGAGGTTATGCATGTGGAGCCGGAGATAGTGTGATAGGCCAAAACATCGGACCATGGGAATATCCCTAAAAAAACGTCCAAACATTAACGTTTTGGGAATATTATCCATTTGGAGAGAAAACTACATTTTTTTCTGTATTTAATGCTCAAATAAACACCTAAAGGGAACCTGTCACATAGATTATGCCCCCTTTGAGGGCAGCACAAGCTATGCAGACCTGCTTTTTCCCACACTGTGCCCCCTTATTCTTAAGATGCTGTAGTTTTAGAGCATTTACCCTCAAATCTATTCAAAGCACGTAAGCTCCCCCCACCAAAGGCTAGCTCCCCCACTGACATTTTTTTACATGTTTCTACCATTCAAAGAAATAGGTTTTGCAGTTGGGGTGGGGGGGGCGCCTCGGTGGGCGGGTTTAAAAAAAACTACACTCTGAAGAAACTCCGAATGACTTTTCGGCTGAAAACTGCAGTTTTGAGAAATTAATACACGAAAACTACAGCATCTTACAGAATAAGAGAACAGCGGGGAAAACAGCGGGTCTGCCTCCCTTTTTTTTTGCCCCAAACCAGGGGGGCAAAAACTTTTAGGGGTCTTTTTAAAAGGGATCAACAGGTGTGCCGTGGATTTTCTTCTTATTACATACATGTACAGTGATGGAGCATGCTGCTGTTTCTGTCTGTTGAATTTGTCTATCGAATGTGAATGTAAAATCGTATCATACTTCTGTATATAGTAAATTATGCAAATGTTACAGGTAGGCTCCATACACTTGTTCAGGTGCTATAGTGTAGATCCATTTAGTGTAAATGTTATAAAACCTTACAATACAACTAGGCGCATAAGTTCATGCACATGTTCATGTTATGGCTCTGCATACACTATAGGATCTATGGAGCACCTGGCCCCCTAAAAATTATACATAGTCTTTTCATTTTTCAAATACCCATTAAATACAGTGTTTTCTGTATGTTTTTATCTAACAAAATAAAACTTGTATGATACATTGGAGTCCATATACTGTACTGTAGTGCAAAAAGAAAATAGAAGAGGTGCACTCCTGTGTAGTAAAGTATTAAAAATCGGAGTCAATACGGACTGTCACCTGTAGATTTGACAAAAATGGACAACTCATATCACTCCAAACTCGTATTTTTAAAAACACAAAGCGCCAGTCCTTTCTTCAAACACGAGGAAATCCTTGCACCTTGGGATCCACAGTAAATGGATACAAACAGAGTAGCAGATCAAACTGCCCACCCCCGAAGGGGTTTTAGCATAGGATCTCAAAGGTTTTCACCACTATAAAAGTGTCATTATTTATTCCAATAAAGTAAAGAGAATATATGAGAATAAACCTTTCGTTTGATCTGCTACTTGTTGTATTGGAAAACCCAAATGATATGCACCCCTAAAAGCACTTGAACTTTTTCCAAATATTTTAACCCTATTTTTGACACCTCTATAATCCTCTGCACTACCAAGAATCATTACTTGTGACCACTTCTCTAGTGTCCATTGTTTTCACAACTCAGAGGATTTTTACATATTTGTTTTATGTATTAAAATACCTTTAAATTTTATATTTTGCACATTTTTTGCGGGGAGGGGATCTGCTCTCTTCGTGTGTCCAGTACAAGTGGCATTCATTTTCTTTAAAATTAAGTCGCCCTTACGCGGCACACTCATCCCCCCGCCTCAATCCATGACAGTCCCACCCCCATGCTTGACTTGTCTTTGTACTCCTCACCTGGTTGCCGCCACACACGCCTGACACCATCTACACAAAATAAGTTTATCTTGGTCTCATAAAACCAAACGGGACAGGGTTTTCCAGAACCATCCCTTAGTCTGCTTGTCGCCAGCAAACTGATTGCTGCTTTCTTGTGCAATTTTTAGAAGGCTTCTTTTTCAGCGCCTTTAAATCTATTTTTATAACACATCCTGGAAATTTTTCTAGCATTTGCATTCAACTTCTTTGGTTCTTCTTTTTTTGACCATGGCGAGGCCTTTCTGAGGGGAAACCAGTTATACAACTGTAACGATACTTTGCAGGAAATCCAAGTGTATGTTTTTTAGCCTCTCCCTGAGAATTATAATACAATTTTTAAAAAAAATATGGGGGTGTACCACCAGCTTTATTTACTTTTTCGGTTCAAGCCATTTCTTATTTGTTAAAACATATTTTTATTTACAAATTACAGGAGCAGCAATGGGAGAAAAATTCTCCCCATCATTCGCTATAATTTGTATGAGATTTTGGGAGCTCATTATATTTTTCATCATGACAATCCTTTTTTTTTCTGACATTATCTGGTAGTGTCGCTACTTGGACAACCTCCTTTTCCCTTTTGGGGGCGGAAAGTGCGCCCTATCAATTTGAATCATTTTTTCAATAACAATTTTTTTGGGATTGTCTACTTTTTTTTAAAAATTTATATTGGTTCCAATTTGGATTTTTTGTTAAATTGGCCCCTGTACATCTCAAAGAATTATTACCAACACATATCGGGGATATAGCCGCCCCAAATACCAAAATCTAGGTATGTTTTCCCCTACTACAGTAATATCTGTTCCTATGGGTAAAAGTTTCTCGAATTTTAAATTTTACAGTAAAAGTCACATTTTACGAAGCGCTGGGTTGATAAACTTTTCTGTGGAAATATTGGAGCCTTCCATTTTCCATGCACCTCACATCGGGGACTCGCTTTTTTTTCCTTTTAAAATGAAAAAAATACAGGACAAACAAAACAAACAAAAAACCTAGGCGTCTGTCCACTAAATCAAAAACATAGGGCCACAGTAAAAACTTTTAGGTCTAAAAAATTCCATTTTCCCCCTAGCAACCAAACAGAAACGCCTCTTCATTTCATATATCTCTGGAAAAAATATTTTCTATGGGGGAACAAAGTGAGTTTTTTGACCAAGACAGTTTTCATACATGTGGGGCCCCTAGAAATTCCCCTATACCAAGGGGGGTATGCCTATTGCATGACCCCCAACCCGAGTCCTCCCAGTTCTCCTATTCAGGTCCCTTTACCCATGGGGTTTTAAAGAGCCCCCATGGGGTCTACTGTCCTCCCCCTTTAGGGAGCTGACCAACCCCTTGACTCTGGGGTTAAAGGCCTTTAGCACCTGTCAAAAACCTGCCTTGTACAGGGGTAGCCACCCCCCAGCGCCCTTTTAGCCATTTGGAAAGCCCCTATACTTAACTCCCCTACTCATGTGCCAACCTATGGGAACTGACACAAAAGTGTTGCTTTCCCCCACCGAGACCAGGTCTGCAGCAGGTATTCTGCTCTACTCAACCTATAGCATAAACATGCCCAATCTTGTAGGGAGTGTTTTTATATGGGGAGATCGAGTATCCAATTTATCCACTGCACCTTCCCCTTACAAATTATTTTCCTCGCGGAAAAAGGGGCATTTTTCTTCAGTGTTTTTATGATTTATCATAGGCTTACTGCATTTATTTAGGACAATTGAGATATGGTCCATGTGTATATCAATAGAAAATTAAACAATAGCCTATTTTTGTATAATCAAGTACCCGTTAAGGAGGGGAAAGTTCATTAGCCCTTTAAAAATTTTTTTCAAATGATATTTTTGGGACCCAAACAAAAACCTTTTTTCCATCTGTAAAGCGTTGTGAATGTTTTATATATTTACTATGTAATTGCATCTACCATGTTTTTACCCTGACCATATTTATGAAAAAATTGAAATTTGAAATTTCAATGTTCTTTAAAACCCTAAGATATTTATCAGTGACACCAATGTCAAAAGGGAATATATGTTGAAACAAATAGAATTGAAATTAAAATTTAAGTATTGGGGTAAGGGAAAAAAAGGGAAAAAAAGCCCCGCAGGTATCATTTGATGCAGAGAATTGACACTTTTACAGAAGGAAAAGCTTTTAGGCTGCTCATCACCACTTTATTTAAAATAAAAAAAGTAGTGCAACAATTCCCCGTGTAGGGAGAGCCACATTACTATGATGGCAATCATTGGCAATTACATATATCAGCAATACCCTTTTAACAACAGTTCCAGATTCAAATTGTTTATTAGTAATATCAGTCGGGCTGCATAACATATGAGCCATAAACACCTCTTATTTTCATGTGACGTACAGTGGCAACATAAATCAATTGCTTAGATCTATCTATCTGTCTGTCTGCCTGCCTGCCTGCCTGTCTGTCTGTCTGTCTGTCTGTCTGTCTGTCTGTCTGAAGGTCTTTTTATCTGTCTGAAGGTGTGTCTCTGTCTACCTATATGTAGCCATCCAAAAGGGGCAGCAAAAAGGATCAGGGTAACTGTTGTAGTAGTTACTCCCCGGGGTTGGTAAATTGAAGTGGAGGTACACTAGATGTTGATGGTAATCCCAAGGAGTCCAGCAAAGACGTCTCCTGGTCTCGTGAAATTTGGGGTGTCCATGATGGTGATAGTGAAAGAAGACCAGAGACACAGGGGCAGATTTGTAAGTACATATTCCTTTACATTCTATCACAAACCATTACAACAAATTACACCCCTTCCCCCTTCCATACAGTCATCTGTTGCATACTGCAGGAGTGTCTCAAAATGATTTGTAACTGATGTTTTGCTGTAGGCAGTTGTCAGTTGTCCCTGAGTTAAGCCCCATATTGTGCAATTTCTAGCTGCTATTATGTCTCCGATATACAGCACATGACGAAAAGAGGAGATCCTGCTCCCCTATTTCTGCAGCACATCCACAGAAACAGCAGTAGCATGAAGCACTTAAAACAGTAGTAATAAGCAGCCGTAGGGAAAAACAGAATATGTGCTACAAGCTGCAGCAAGCTTTTGCGTGTGGTATTTCTTGTCCCATAATCTCCAAAAAATTGGAATCTCGCAAGAGAACAACGAGTGACTTTTGATCACTATAATTACTATTTTGCCATAGGCAAACTTAAACTCTATCAGTTCTCTATCTATTAAACACTAAAACGTAACTTTTAACCTCTATACACACTATTTAAAAACCTGATCTCTAACCTCATTATTTATCCCTTTTTGCTTCTGAAAAGGGAATAACTCCCTTTCTATCATCAAGTCTGGTGGAACCCCACCTATTAACAGGAGTAGCCTTATATCTATAGCAAAGTACTAGCTTCAGTAAGGATCCAAGCCAACTACTTGGGCAGTCGTCCCTAATCTCATAGACACAGAACAAATAAGGCCCCCTTGTGAACACCGTCTGCAGCAGGTGACACTTGTAGACAGAGGTTGAGAGATCACAATTTAAAATGTCATATCTGACCTCGCCGACATGTTTCGCCAGCTAACCTGGCTTTATCAAGGCTTAGAGGTCCGATCACATGTGGTCTGAGCTCACTTCCTTTTCTATCATGTTAGGTAAACACCCCGTTCAGGTGCTCACCAATTAGCCATCAGAGAATCCACATAAAGCCCACTCCCCCTTCCGCGCGCACACTCATAACATGTCCTGCTAAAGCTACCACCATGCTCTCATGAGCCAACAACCTTCAGTCAAATTCGCCATTTCCATAACGGGCTTGCGCCCCATTTTACCGTACTGCCCGTGCCAATGCACTGCACCAACAACACCTCAGCCCTGACTGTGATGGGCTTCCGTCTCACTTCTCTCAATATTATTGCAACTGCATGCCTCACCTAGAATGAAACTAAGCAGACTAGTATCACATTAACACAGCACACTAGCCATCTTTGTCAATTCCCATAAGCCCCTTCTCTTCAATATCTAATATGCATATTCATTGGGAATATAAACTCCACTGTACAATAGACCATTGTCATATTATCTTCCCATAAAGCTCTTCTCCTATGTATGTAATATGCATATTAATTCCAATAGAGCTACAGGCCCCATTAAATACATGTTCCACTGCATTGTATAGTATTGTCTCAATACTATATTCATAAACTACTTCTCTTTCACATGTAATATTCATACTCATTTTAATAATACTGTAGGCTCTATGGCTAGCCCTCCCTTCCTCCCACAGTCTGACCTCACAAGTTCCCCATTGAAGATTCTCTCCTACGGCTCACAGCTAGCCATTCAATTCACCATGTCACAATGGGAGCATGCAAGAACTCCAGTATCCTCAAATGCCACCGCATCCAGCTGCATCCGCCTCGCACTAGACCAGAGCCGCAAGCAGGAACAATAAATCTCTACATACATCAGAGCGGACCCCAAGACGGATCTAAACAATTAGCAGTGACTTTATCACTGCTTGCTATGACGAACACGCAGCGGCGTTCAGATGAGAGATCGCTGCTGTGTGTTTCAAAAGCGCTGATTGGGTCCGTCTTGCAAAGAATTACATGTCAATTCTTTGCAAGACGGACCCGAGCAGCGCTTTTGAAACATGCAGCCGCGATCTCTCATCTGAACGCTGCTGCGTCTTCCTCATATCAAGCAGTGATAAAGTCACTGCTAATTATTTAGATCCGTCTTGGGTTCCACTCTGTCAGTCTCCAAGACGGATCTACAAAGCGCTTGTAACACAGAGTGAAAACATCCGTGTGAACAAGCCCTTAAAGTCTACAACATTTGTTGAAAGTAAAGTGCCCCTTTCAATATCACTAGTTGTGATATGACTAGTTCATCTGGATGAACAGAGTTATAGGGCAGATCAGTGTCGGACTGGGGTACATAAATCTCACAGGTAGAGATGATTCTAGGGGTCCAACAGTTGAGTTGTTTCTGGGCTTACCAGTGGAGTTTATTTTGGGGACCCTATAGCTAGTGTAAATGACTATACATGCCTCCTATATTTTTGCCTCTATTTTTCAGCTTTTCTGCCTCTTCCAAGGATACACATGCAGTTAAATACAAGGTCTGCCATGCTTCAATTTCATCTGTTCCCCTATGTCCCAGTCCGAGCCTGGGGCAGATATGTAAACTGTTTGCTCCTACTGTTAAATTGAGAAACTGAAGTTCACTGCTTACTCTGATGGATTTTTTGCACCTCAAGAAGCTGCTTCTTCTGTCTAAATTAAGCTTTATGCAGAGGACTTGTAATGTGAGTCATTCAAAGGTGTGAGTGTAGAATAAAACAAAACAGTAAACCACTGGGTAAGACTATGTCTAATACAGCAACTTAACACAAGTATGAAAGGCGTAAGTGTGAATAAATTATTGGGACTAGAAATGAATCCTTAGCACTTTCATCTGATGACTAACAGAATTGTAATCCAGAAACAGTTGAAGTTGCTGCAAGTATATACAGTATTCCCCGTGCTTCATAAAACATTGTCATTATGTCATTCTATATTATGTGCCTGTAGCACATGTGTTTATTAGCTGCTAAAGTGACACATGGAAGTGATGCAGACTCGCGTTTCTCTGGTTTGGATTATGAAGTGATAAAACGACCATGGAAATAATCTCTGCTGGGATCCTCTTTCAATATATGGTGACATGTCATCTCTTTATCTACAAAGTCCAAAAATGGCCAAACTCAACTGTAGTGGAGGCACTATAATCAACGGGTGATTCTTGCCATTAGACGACAGAACCTGTCTTGGCAAGAAAAAAAGTTTGACTGCTGGGATATACTTAAATCTATACCATATCTAAAATATCTTTCATCTCTTTTTGGCATCAGCATGTCTATCTATCTGCCTATACTTGTTTTAAAAAATATACTGTGAAGATATATACCTGTCTGATAGTTTATGCCTGCATTATCAGAGGTCAGGATGAAATCAGAGGGAGAGATTGCTGCGCTCTTTGGTATATTAGGTTATATGACTGGAGCAAGATTTCTGAGACAAAGTAAAGTCTAAAACAGGCACTCGCTTTTACTGAAAAATTCCCTGCTCCACAATCATATAAACCTGTATATTTCAGCTTTCTTTTCCTCTAATCACATCTTTTCTCAGATAGGGTAACATAAACCACCTGGACCGTTTCCTTTTATGTACTGTCTGGAATAGTACTGCACTTAGGGTTGTATTTGAGTTTTTTCAATTTGAGTTAGCCTGGATCCATTTTTGATGCTATCCACCCAGAAATCAATCGTAAATAGAGATGGGCGAATTTCCCGAAATTCGTTTCGTTCACATTCGCCGATTTTCTCGGCAAAAAATAACTCGTTCCGAATTACTCGCACGAATCACGTAAAAAACAGCTTTTCCAGGCTGCACAGAGCCTGCAGGGTGCTGTTGCAGGGTGCCTGTAGAAACATTGTCCATGCTTAATATGCAGAGGGAGCTTGGTTTGGTCTTCAAATACAATGTTGTGTTTTAGTTGTGGCACATATAATGACTGCCTTGCCGCTCTTAGAATCGCTTTCACTATAAAATTCCCCGGGCACTTAAGAGGGCAAAACTGACCAAAAAACTGAAGGGGAACGTAGCCTGATAAAGTCAAGCGAGCGACAGCTGGAAAAAAACAAGCTGAGGGCTTCATGTGGCAACATCAGTGACAGAGTGAGAGGTGCGGCGGCAGCCACGCAGCATTAGGTCAGAAGTGGCACAATGACATTCTGGAGGTGGCAAAACAGGAGTAGGCCACAGAGTGGGAACAATGACACAGTGTCCTAGGTCACTGGCAGCAGCCATAGCAGCAGCAAGAGGACAGACAGTGGCAAAATGACATTCTTGTGGTGGCAACAACACGTATAGGCCACAGAGTGTACAATGACGCAGTTGTAGGTCACGCAGCAGCCACAGCAGCATCATGAGGTCCAGACAGTGGCACAATGACACAGTGTGTAGGTCACGGCAGCAGCAGCATGAGGTCATGCATGGCCACAATGTGACACAGTGGTGTAGGTCAGCAGCAGCAGCCACAGCAGCATCATTAGGTCAGACAGTTGGCAACAAGACACAGTGTGTAGGTCTTGGCATCATCCACAGCACAGCGATGATGTCAGACAGTGACACAATGACACAGTGTGTAGGTCAACGGCAGCAGCCAATGGAGGTCAGCCATGGCACAAAGACACAGTGTGTAGGTCACGGCAACAGCCACAGAGCACATAGGTCAGTACAGTGCACAATTTACATTCCTGGAAGGTGGCAAAAAACAGGAGTAGGCCACAGAGTGGGGGCCAATGACACAGTGTGTAGGTCACGGCAGCAGCCACAGAGCAGCATGAGGTCAGACAGTGGCCATGACAACAGGTGTGTAGGTCACGTCAGCAGCAGCATGAGGTCAGACAGTGGCACAATGACACAGTGTGTAGGTATCGCAGCAGCCAAAGCAGCATCATGAGGTCAGAAAGTGGCACAATGACACAGTGTGTAGGTCACGGCTGCAGTCCCACGCCACAGCAGCACATGAGGTCAGACAGTGGCACAAATGACATTCGGAGTGGCAAAAACAGGAGTAGGCCACAGAGTGGTACAATGACACAGTGTGTAGGTCCACGGCAAGCAGCAGCATGAGTCAGACAGTGGCATAATGACATTCTGGAGGTGGCCAATAACAAGGAGTAGGCCACAGAGTGGGACAATGACACAGTGTGGGAAGGGTCACGGCAGCAGCCACAGCAGCATCATGAGGTCCATACAGTGGCACAATGACACATTGTTGTGAGGTGGGTGGCAATACCAGTCCCTGGTAAAGATTGTTGTTGGCAGATGGGAAACTGTCAGCAGATGTTGTGGCATCAGTCGGTTGCGGCATCAGAATAGTGGCTGAGGCAGGTAGTTTGAACCCAACTAATTTCTCACCTGTTTGGTTAGGCGTCATGGCTGATGTAGTCTGACGCCTAAGGCATTGTGGTGTGGAAATCCGGGCCGATCCACGCCTGATTATCTTGACAAGGTCAGTCGTGGTCCACATTTCCGTAGACAAAGCGGGTTCTCCGTTGGGCCTAACGATGGCCCCCTCCGCACTGAACACAACCTCTCTGATGCCACACTACTGGGCCGGCAGGACATCTTCTTCTCCACTGCAAACTCTACAAGTTTTAACCTCACACATCCAGTTTGGCTGCCCTCATAGTGCAGCGATCTTCTAACTGGGGTGGCAGAAGTGGCTGTCCAAGTAGGGCCACCACCTGTTGGTTCAGGGTCTGCCCCGGCCGCTGCTGCTGGGGCGACTGCCCCCCACTGGGGCGGGTGAAGGAAGTGCTCTTTAAAGGACTCCAGACTTGGGGTTGTGCTGATGGAGTGGAAATGCCCGCCCCCCCCACCTTCCCCCAGCATTTTGGGGGTTTAGTATTTTTAAGCGCTGAAAAAACCCCCGGTCGGGACCTGAAGGAGGGGGGCAATGCCGCCAAGGCAAGGGGCCCCCAAACTGATACGGAGTTTTTTCCCTATAAAATTTGAGTTTGCCCTCCCTCTAAATAGCTGGGAAAAAAGGCCCCCATTTTGGACCGGTACCCAAAGCCCAATGGGTGGAAGCCAGAAGTCACCCCTCTCCCGGGGCTGACTTTGGGCTGTCATTTACCGGAAAAACACTGCTGCGGGCCTTGGGCACAAGTAAATCCGAGGGGTTCCCGCCCCCTTTCTCCACTGAAATATTTCCAGGGTTTGTTTTGGGGGGTAATCTGCCTCGTCTTCCCCCTTCCATTACCCCCTCCAGCTGCCCCTTCCCCTTTCCTCTTTTGTCCCCTGGGAAAAAAAATCCACCCCATTTCCCCAAAACAATTTCTTCTGCTCCAATTCCCCCTCCCCCAAATCCTCCCCTTTTCATTCCCCACCGGCCCAAGTTGGCCGCGGGGGATGAATTCCCCCGGTTCCCCCCAAACCCCCTTTGCCCAGACAAAATTTTTAAGCATCTTTTTCCGGTTTTTAAGCGGGTGGAAGACGTTTTTCCCCCGAAAGGCCCGGGGCGCCGGGACAAATAACGTGGCCCCTTAAATTTTCCTCAACAAATGGCAGTTGTCACGCATGAGCTGCCACTGGCCCGACATCAAAGTTACACAGGGGTAACTCCTGTCCGCCCGGTTTACCAAAAAAAAGTTAAAGGCCCTTTTTTGTTTCAAACGCGGGGGCCCAAAATGTGCAGGTGGGGAAATTCCCCAACCCGGGGGGAGACAAACGCATATCCGAGTGTTTTTGGGGGGGGGGCCGTTCCGGGCCCCTGCAACCGGGGAAGGGGGTTCCCCGGCTTTTTAGGGAAAGGTTTAAGTGCTTTCCCCCAATTTTTCCCGGCCATTTTTTAGAAACTTTTGAAGATCGGGTTTAAGAAATTCAGGAAAATTTTCCCCAAACCCGATTGAACAGTGCCCTTTCGGGCCCATGGGGGGGGGAAAAAAAACCCCCTCGGTTTCAGCGTTTGGGCACCCTGTTTTCCCCCATTGTTCCCGTCACCATGTTTTTCCCATTTGCAGTTGGGGGCGGAAGAAAGCCACCAATCGATTTCTTGCTGCATGACGCGGACATTTCCCCCCCCCTGTTTTTTTAGTTCGCCCGGGGAAGCCAGGTTAGAACGGTTACACCGCGTGCCCAAAAAATTTGTGTCATGGGAGCATACTTTTTGGGGGGCTGGGGATTTGGGGTGGTGGAAGGAGGAGGCGGACAATTTACGCAGGGGCCAGCATTTTTTGACAACGTGGGGGGGGAAAAAAAAGCCCCCGTCTTCCCGTCCAAGTTTTTTGGTGGCCGGGAGGAAACATTCCCCCCCAGGGGGGTGGTTTAAAAGGGCAATGTAAGGCCCTGAAACCCTTTGTTACAGCTCCGATTCCCGGGTTTCAGACCTTTTGGGAAAAAAACCGATTAAACTCAAGGGGGCTGGCCCACGTTCTGTTCTACAAATTTTTTAAGGGGTACTTTCCTTTTTGGGGAAAAAAATTAAAAGGGTTTTGGGAAACCCCCATCCCCGGGTCGGCACAAGCAAATTGTTCTTGAAAATTTCCCGGGTCCACCCCCTTTTGGGGGAAAAGGGAAAAGGGTTGCCAG
>JAODAL010030298.1:0-50174 GCA_025379985.1 Phyllomedusa bahiana | reverse complement strand
CTAATTTCCAAATTTTCCCCCCCCCACGCACTTCCGCCCCTCCAGACCTTTCCTCTGCTCTCCCCTTATTAGTCCTCACACAACCGTCCCCAAAGACTTCTCCCGTGCTTCACCCACACCTGGAACTCCCTGCCCCCAACACATCAGACTCTCCCCACTTTCACCAGCTTCAAAAGCAACCTGAAAACCCATTTCTTCAGGCTTGCCTATAACCTTCACTAAACTTGTCACTACTTCCTCCACAGACATGTCTGCCACTCACCTCCTGTCTCTTCCCTCCTCCTTGTAGATTGTAAGCCCTCGCGGGTAGGGTCCTCTCTCCCTCTGACGTGCCAATTGTCATAATCCCTTATCACTTTACTCGTTTGACTTATGTAATGTATGTAACCCCCTCGAATGTACAGCGCCCTGGAATCAATGGCGCTTTAAAATAAATAATAATAATAATAATAATAATAATAATAATAATAAAATGCATGCAGTGGTTGGCGGTCTATAGTGCTTCTCTAAAGTACCGTGTGGTACTACAAGTCCTGTTCTGCTCTTACATGTATTAGTAAGGTGCATGCAGTGATTGGCGGCCTAGTAGCCCCTCTCTACAGTACAGTGTGTTACTCCATGTCCTGTACTGCTCTTGCATGTATTAGTGCGGTGCATGCAGTGATTGGTGATCTATTAGTCTCTCTACAGTACAGTGCGGTACTACATGTCCTATACTGCTCTTACATGTATTAGTGAGGTACATGTAGTGATTGGCAGTCTATAGCGCCTCTCTATAGCACAGTGCAGTTCTACATGTCATGTACTACTCTTACATCTCCTGTACTACTCTTACATCTATTAGTGAGGTGCATGCAGTAATTGGCGGTCTTGTAGCGCGTCTCTACAGTACCGTGCGGTACTACAAGTCCTGTACTGCTCTTACATGTATTAGTGAGGTGCCTGCAGTGATTGGTGGTCTAGTAGTGTCTCTCTTCAGTAAAGTGTGGTACTACATGTCCTGTACTGCTCTTACATGTATTAATGAGGTAAATGGAGTGATTGTTGGTTTACATAAAATAAATAGAAATAAAATATAATTGTAAGTTATTATATTACATAGCCATCATGGATAATTCTAATAACCTTCACCAGGGGCGTAACTACCGGGGTTCGCAGACGTAGTAGCTTCCACAGCTGCTGCCACGTCTGCTACCCTGGTAGTTCGGCCCCTGCACCCACCGGCCCCTGTCCCAGCATTCAAGGCAGGACTGCAAGGTGTCCGCTGGCACTTCGCTCTGCTACCCTGCTAGACCTTATGCCTACCAGGCACTAGCCCACAGTGCTGACGTGGATGGCGCGATGATGTCATATCATCTCGCAGCCCTTGCCAATCACAGAGACCAGCCGGATGGCTGCGCAGTCACATCGTGGTAGCGTGGAGAGAGTTGAGTAAGTTATTTCTTGTCACCTGCCTGACTATATATGGCCCCAATAGCTACCTAGACCCTGCCTGCCTGACTATATATGGCCCCTATAGCTACCTATACACTGGCTGCCTGACTATATGGGGCCCTTTAGCTACCTAGACCCTATCTGTCTGACTATATGGGGCCTTATAGCTACCTAAAAAACTTTGAGACTCTCGGTTCACATATTTTGATCAAAAGATGTTTAAGCTGCCCACGACTTTCAACGTGATCTCAAAATCGGGCAGTCCTATGCTATCTTTACCTCTCAATCGAGCCAATCTGGCCTCTCACTGGGTCAACCGACCTCCATTATTCAGAGAGAAAAAATAAAAAAACACCCAACCTGAAAGCTGCCCTTCTTATGACAGCCCGTGAGAGTGGGCGGGGACAGAAACCCAATATGGAAGCACCCCTTCCTTCCCATATAGGTTAAAATCAATGTACACCAAGTATAACGTATGTTTCTGCACACAAAAACATTTCTGAAAAAACGTATGCAAACCTGGGTGCCACTGGCAGGGCTGCGGCACACATGTAATTATACATATACACACACAGACCGCCGCCAGCGGCACACTACTGCAAAAAGGGCAATACACTACGTGGAAATCCCTAAAGAAGCATTTATGCTATCTATCATACATGAAAAAACTTTGAGACTCTCGGTTCACATATTTTGATCAAAAGATGTTTAAGCTGCCACGACTTTCAACGTGATCTCAAAATCGGGCAGTCCTATCCTTTTTTTTTAAACCTCTCAATCGAGCCAATCAGGCCTCCCCCCGGGGTTCAACCGACCTCCATTATTCGAGAGAAAAAATAAAAAAACACCCAACCTGCAAGCTCCCCTTCTTATGACAGCCTGTGAGAGTGGGCGGGGAAGAAACCCAATATGGAAGCACCCCTTCCTTCCCATATAGGTTAAAATCAATGTACACCAAGTATAACGTATGTTTCTGCACACAAAAACATTTCTGAAAAAAAACGTATGCAAACCTGGGTGCCACTGGCAGGGTGCGGAAACACATGTAATTATACATGTACACACACAGACCGCCGCCAGCGGCACACTACTGCAAAAAGGGCAATACACTAGTGGAAATCCCTAAAGAAGTTTTTATGCTATCTATCATACATGAAAAAACTTTGAGACTCTCGGTTCACATATTTTGATCAAAAGATGTTTAAGCTGCCCACGACTTTCAACGTGATCTCAAAATCGGGCAGTCCTATGCTATCTTTACCTCTCAATCGAGCCAATCTGGCCTCTCACTGGGTCAACCGACCTCCATTATTCAGAGAGAAAAAATTAAAAAAAAACACACCCAACCTGCAAGCTGCCCTTCTTATGACAGCCTGTGAGAGTGGGCGGGGACTTTAACCCAATATGGAAGCACCCCTTCCTTCCCATATAGGTTAAAATCAATGAAACCCCCAAGTATAAGTATGTTTCTGCACACAAAAACATTTCTGAAAAAACGTATGCAAACCTGGGTGCACTGGCAGGGCTGCGGCACACATGTAATTATACATTTTACACACACAGACCGCCGCCAGCGGCACACTACTGCCGTAGTGTATTGCCCATTTTGCAGTAATGTGCCGCGGGCGGCGGTCTGTGTGTGTACATGTATAATTAAATGTGTGCCGCAGCCCAGCCAGTGGAAACCCAGGTTTGGCATAACGTTTTTTCAGAAATTTTTTGTGTGCAGAAACATACGTTATACTTGGTGTACATTGATTTTAACCTATATGGGAAGGAAGGGGTGCTTCCATATTGGGTTTCTGTCCCCCCACTCTCACAGGCTGTCATAAGAAGGGCAGCTTGAAAGGTTGGGTGTTTTTTTATTTCTTCTCTCTGAATAATGGAGGTCGGTTAACCCAGTGAAAGGCCAGATTGGCTCGATTGAGAGGTAAAGATAGCAATAGGACTGCCCGTTTTTTGAGATCACGTTGAAAGTCTGGGCAGCTTAAACATCTTTTGATCAAATATGTGAACCGAGAGTCTCAAAGTTTTTTAAATGTATGATAGATAGCAAAAAAGCTTCTTTAGGGATTTCCACGTAGTGTATTGCCCTTTTTCCCAGTAGTGTGCCGCTGGCGGCGGTCTGTGTGTGTACATGTATAATTACATGTGTTGCCGCAGCCCTGCCAGTGGCACCCAGGTTTGCATACGTTTTTTCAGAAATGTTTTTGTGTGCAGAAAATACTTTATACTTGGTGTACATTGATTTTAACCTATATGGGAAGGAAGGGGTGCTTCCATATTGGGTTTCTGTCCCCGCCCACTCTCACAGGCTGTCATAAGAAGGGCAGCTTGCAGGTTGGGTGTTTTTTTATTTCTTCTCTCTGAATAATGGAGGTCGGTTGACCCAGTGAAAGGCCAGATTGGCTCGATTGAGAGGTAAAGATAGCATAGGACTGCCCGATTTTGAGATCACGTTGAAAGTCGTGGGCAGCTTAAACATCTTTTGATCAAAATATGTAAACCCGAGAGGTCCCAAAGTTTTTTCATGTATGATAGATAGCATAAATGCTTCTTTAGGGATTTCCACGTAGTGTATTGCCCTTTTTATAGCTACCTAGACCCTGCCTACCTGACTGTATGAGGCCCTATAGTTACCTAGACCCTGCCTGCCTGACTATATAGGGCCCTATAGTTACCTAGATCCTTCCTGACTTACTATATGGGGCCCTACAGCTTCATAGACCCTGCTTGCCTGACTATATGGGGTCCTATAGCTACCTAGACCCTGTCTGCCTGACTATATATGGGCCCTATAGCTACCTAGACTCTGCCTGCCTGACTTTATGGGGCCCTGTAGCTAATTAGACCCTGTCTGTCTGACTATATGGGGTCCTATAGCTACCTAGACTCTGCCTGCTGGACTCTATGGGGCCCTAAAGCTACATAGACCCTGCCTGCCTGACTATATTGAGCCCTATAGCTACCTAAACCCTGCCTGCCTACACATATGGCACCTATGCCCTACCTAAACCCTGCCTACCTATATTGCCCCTATACCATACTGAAAACCTGCCTGCCTAGCCCTAAGGCCCGTATACCCTACCTAAACTCTACCTACCAATATGGCCCCTATAGCCTACCTAAAGCCTTCCTGCCTATTAGTGGCCTCCTATATCTTCCTCTGTGAGCCCCACCTATAGCCTATCTACGTAGCTACCTGGGGCCCACCTACATTCTACCTGTGGTCCATTTACTGCCTACCTAACTACCTGTGGCCTAGCAACAGCCTATTTATCTATATGGGGGCTACCTACCTAACTCGGGCCTAACTGCTGCCTACCTAGGGCCAACCTAACGACCTACCTGAAGCCTACCTACCTAATTGAGACCTGCCTAACTACTGACTACTTACCTACCTACTTGGGGCCTATTTACTGGCTGCCTACCTACCTGAAGCCTACCAACCTACCTACCTGATAACATGATTCTGAGATGTACAGGCCATAGCTGTAACACAATCTCCAGTGAATCCTCTGTTCCTCCCCTGTAGGAGAATGAGCCTCTAAGCTATGGCCTATCCTCCACGGCCACCTCTTGGAAGTTTGTACAGAGGTGGGGGGCAGGGAGTGAGGAGCTGAACAAGTGAGGATTCTAAGATATTTGTGTCCAAATCTGCAGGGACGAGTGGCAGCCGGGAGAAGTCATCATGGCGGTCTGGACTGGATGGAGAACTGTCATGTCCCATGACTTTTGGTTCATGTTGCAGTATTTGTAATTTTATTTACTGCTCGCATTGTTCCTTAAGTTTGTGCCCTCTTGTCTCCCTGTATGTGTGCTCTGAGGTTTTTAAGCTCTCCTCCTTCTAGCATTTTCCATCTGCTGTTTCATGTAGAGCATGTATCCTCATTCTCTGCATCACTCTGTACAAAAAAAAAAAAGTTATCATCGTTTCACCTACTAACTTTGGTGGAAACTACAAGATTTCAGCTGGAATAAACTCCTGTTGGTTCGTCATACCATGCTGAGCAGTCGAGATGATCATGTCTGTACAAGATTTGAAGTAGTCCACAGCTCAATACAGACGTCCATTACCACATGGCTTGATGGAATTTCTAGACTGCTGTCAGAATGGATACAGAAATAGTGAAAGGATGGATTTAGAAACAAGATATGCTCAACAGCTTCAGCAGAAGAGATTACCCATTACAGATGCAGTGTCGGAACAGTGTAAAGCAAGCGTCAGTGTGAAGTCGTCACACTATTCACGTTACAGCTCAAACAGGAATAGAATCTTCTAGCAATGTCATCCTATTCCTCCATCTCATATCCTGTCATGTATTTCACCATGGCGGCAGGCAGCAAAGCTCCAGAGCGAGGCAGACAGTGCTGCAAGATGAAAGGAATCCTAACTCCACAACCTAGGTGAGAGAGTAAGATGCCTGACTCACCCACTTGGAGCGTCAGAGAGCAATCTTGAAAGCATAAAAAAAAATTGAAATATTTTCTGAAGCTACTGATCTGTGGGGAAAAAACTGGTAGTCCGATATCTCCACATCTCACACAGTGTGCATTGAATGAAGCAATTTTTATAGAGGAGCCCTAGGACAACTCTCTGCAATGTATGAGCACTGTACAATTAAAGGTACCAATTACTGCAATGTTTTACAGAAGCTTAAAGGAGTTGTCTCACTACAGGCTTTCAGCCTACCTCGGTGTGTCTGGCAGGGGCGTTGCTAGGGTCCTAAAAATCGGGGCTCGGGCCATTTGTTGTTTTCACGCTCATTGTGAACTACGGATGTTTTTGTTCCCTACAGAGAAAAAACCCTTCATGTTTCCTCTCGTCACTAATTTTCGCACATCCCACACAGATCCCGTCCATCTCCTCAGCAGTCAATATACTAGTAAAAATCACCAATGACCAAATTTACTTTTTCTGAATTTCTCACATTCATATGACAATTCCCCTAAACAGTCACCAAATAAATCCACCGAAACATGGAGGCAAATCTACCAGACAATTGATTGTGACTAAAAACACTCTACAAAAACAAGACCAACAACTATTAATATTAAGGCTCAAAATTTTGCCTGACCTGAACACGAAGCGACCCCTCATGTGCACTACCAGGCTGTACACAGGCTTTGGATTTACATATACACCGCCATACGCGCGGCCATATAGTGGTAGATACTATGAATGTTGACTTCTGACAGACATATAGTATTACCCTGCTGTTACATTTAGTAACTTCACCGGAGACGTCTTTTCTGATCAGCAGTCGTTTCACTTTACCTTTTCTTCTCCATCCGGTTCAACACTTCATGCTGACTTGCTGCCAGCCAATACTCGTCCCTGAGGATTTGGACACAAATATCTTAGAATCCTCACAATTTCAGCAACTCCATATTTTAGGTATAGCAGTTAGGTATATAGGGGCACAGATGAAGCAGTAGTACTATGGGGCCACTGGCAGGTATATGGTGCCACTGGCATGGTATATGGGGCCACGGCAGATATATGGGGGCCAAAGGCAGTATTTGGGGCACCTGAGCAGAATATAGGGGGCATGACGGGGCAGTATATAGGAGCTCTGAGGCAGGTATATAAGAGCACTGAGGAGGCTATATAAGAGCAACTGGAGGCAGTATTAGATATCTAGGGGCCACAGGCAGGTATAGGGGGGCACAGGCAGTATATGGGGCCACAGGCAGGTATATGGGGGCACTGAGGCAGTATATAGGGGCCACAGGCAGGTATAATGGGGCCAAAGGCCCAGTATGTAGGGGGCACAAAGCAGTTATGGGGCCACAGGCAGGTATAGAGGGTCATTGAGGCAGTATATGGTGGGCAACTGAGGCAAGTATATGGGGGCCACACAAGCAGGTATATTAGGGCACTGAGGCAGTATATGGGGGCCATTGAGGCAGTATATGGGGCCACAGGCAGGTTTTTGGGGGCCACAGGCAGGTATATGGGGGCACAGGCAGGTATATAGGGGCAACAGGCATCATATGGGGGCCACAGGCAGGGATATGGGGGCCACAGGCAGTAAATGGGGGCACAGGCAGTAATGGGGTCACAGGCAGAATATGGGGGTAACACGGCAGGTTTAAAAAGTGCAACAGGCAGCCTATGGGGGCACAAGGCAGGCATTATGGGGCCACAGGGCAGTATATAGGGGGCCAACAGACAGGGATTATTGGGGCCACAGGCGCATATGGGGGGTCACAGGCAGGGACTATGGGGGCCACAGGCACGGATTTATAGGGGCACAGGCAGGGATATGGGGGCCACAGGCAGGCATCATCGGGGCACAGGCAGGATATGGGGACAGGGGGGGAATGGGGCCACAGGCGGGTATATGGGGAAAGGGGCAGAAATATGGGGACGAGGCAGTTAACGCTAAAAAATAGCAACATTCGTACTCACCTTAACTCCCCCGGCGGGGCCGGGCCCCGTCCTTTCAGCCCCGCTCCCCCGGCAGCTCCTCGGGCGCACGGTAGACGCCTGGGCCCCCGGGAAAAACAAACGCGCGATGATTTAAAAATCATCACGACGTCCCGGGCGAGGCCCGGGGCCGCGGCGGGTCCTCAGCGCGTGAGGCCCGGAGCCCAGGTTAAAAAATGCGGGTCCGACACTGCGGGGGGGGTCCTCCTCTCGCCCCCAGAACCCTCAGTTTGGTTTGATTCCGCGGACCACATGCAGGAAGGGCCACGGGGTCCCAGGCCCAGCGCAGAGGCCTGGTCCCGGGGGAAAAGGGGCCCAGGGTTTTTAAATTGGGGCCCCGAGCCCCAAAATAAAAAAGCCTAGGACCCCCTGGTTCTGGCCATAGGTTTTTTTGAATTCAGGGGCGGCTTTTTGTCTCCCTTTTCTCCTCCCTCTCCCCCCCCCCCCTCAGCACAAGCAACTTCCTCCTCTACTGCAGAAACTTTTATACAGCAGGGGGGGGGGGAGGGGGTTTCCCCAAGGAAACCCCTGTGTGTCCTGCTGCTTAGCTGGATCGCTAAAAGTGTGAGGAGGGGCCGACTCTTGCTGCTCCCTCCATAGAGTCAGGAGAAGCAGGGAAGGGCGATTAGAGGGGTAGGGGAGCCAGAGGTCTGTGAATTGTGTAGCTAATACAGAGAGGGGGTAGAAAGGTTCCTATCCCCCTGCTTAGCTAAAATCTCCTGGACACTCAAGCACAACAAACACAAAACACTGTCCTCCCCTCGAAAAAACAAAGGGCAACTGTGAATGTTACATAATCACGATTTTCACTAAAACAGCAGAGCAGGGAGGGTATGAACCATTAAAATGATCTGTTTAATTTGTATGTCAGAGCTCCACAACACAGGTGTTGTAGTAAACACAGTTCACTGCATCACATCGTCTGCCAAGATCACCTCACCCTGCTCTCCTAAAAAGTGTAAAAGCAGGGGGAGCAGGCACACACAGGTTTTAAACCCGGGAGCCAGCTACACAGACATAGATGCCCGGAGTAGAGCCTCCCTCCCCAAATCCCCTACAGAACATCACATTGCCCCCATACTGGCGGGAGGGGTCTGGCCTGGGGTGAGCCCTCCCCCCCCTCCCCTACAGAACATCAAAGTCCCTCATAGTGCGGGAGGAGCTCTGTGCTCCGACCTGAAATTGAGAAGCTGATGAGTCACCGGGCCACTGACAGCCAGTGAGATAAAAATCAACAGGTCGGTGGCTATAGTGATTTGAGGAGCTAATGCACTCCTACTACCAGGGATAACTCAAAATCAGTAGGACATTTGTGATGAACATATATTGCAAAGCTGCTTGTTTTTTAAAGATCTTTTAATTAAAACCCAATCATTGTAGCGAGACAACCCCTTAAATGCCCCAGATTCTTTACAAGAATTGCTCAGCTTCCAACGCCTTAATGTTGAACGTGAAAACCTGATATGTGAAACGAAGTCCAAATTAGTGGCAAGAACCACGCGACAGCAGGAAGCATCATCCTGTGTTTCCAAATCTACTAGGCATTCCAAAAGATCATCTAAGTCACGATTAGAGATGGCCGAATTGATTCTAAAGAAGTGGACTTCATTTAGAATTTAAGGAAAACTTCGGTTCTGCACGAAACAGAAGTTTGGGGTAATTCGCGGGAACGAAGCGTGTTTTTAATTGCTAAAATGGCCGCACGCACATGGCATTACATGTGGCAAAGAACTCTGGGAGGAAGAAAGGAACACCCTCAATGAAATGTGCAGAGATGACGCCAATCAGAGACCGGCGGGATTCTGTGACGTCACCGCACTATATAAGTCCGGACACGATGCTCGCTTCTCATACTTCTCTCGTTGTGCCGCTGGTGCAGCTGCTGCAGAGATTTCACACAACAGAAATTTGTTTTTAACAGCGATTTTGAAAAAGCTGCTCCTGGGGCCAATGCCACCTCACCTCCACCCCATCACCATTTCAGCCTCCACAATTACTGCTCCATCATCCCACATGTGCAGGGCCAGCGGGTCACGCGTTCACACCGGGGGAGGAAACGCCCACGTCATGCCCCAAAAATGATGTGTGGCAACTGCAAATCGGAACCTTAGGACAATGGATAACGGTGTCCCCCCTTGCACCGAGGGGGGATGGTCCATCCCCCGCCCCAGGTGACGTTTTAAATCGTTTGTGAAAATTTCCCTGAAGTCGTCCACCATCTTCAGAAGTTTCTGAAAATGCCAGGAAACTGTGCTGCCCTTCACCCTTTCCCTACAAAGCCAGGCACACCTTCCTTAGTTTCGCAGCAGAATGGCCCCCCCAAAATAGGCTGTATCCCGTTTGTTTTCCCCCTTTGGGAATTCCAGCCTGCACAAGTTGGACCGACGATGAAAAGAGATAGGGCCCTTAACGATTTTTTTTATGATCCAGGGAGACAGGGTACCCCCTGTGTAACTTTGATGCACCCCGTGGCGCTCACTGAACCGCTGTTTGTGAGGCCGTTTTTAGGAGGCCGTTATTTTCATCGCCAGACAACGGGACAAATAACGCATTCCTTTTCTTCATTCCTGGAAAAGTTCTGAAAAATCTGTCGGGCAGGGGACGGAGACGTGGCGACTACATATCGAGGCCAAAAATAGTCCGGTGGGACTGAAGGAGGGGGGAGGGGGAAAGTACGTGGTGCACAAGCATTGTCTGGGGGAAATGAGGGGTTTTTTCTCCCCAGGACAGGAGAGGGACAGGACAGCGTAGGAGGTAGATAATGGGGAAAGGGTGAGGCAGATGACCCCAAGCCCCGGGGCATAAAGTGGAGATGGAGGCAGGGAGTCCCCCTCAAGCCCTTGCACATTGCCCCAGCATGCTGATTTGCCTGGCAGTGCACAAAAAGGGCACCACCCGGCAGAGTGTGACTTCGGTCTCCACCCTCTTTGACCCCGCTAGGGGTAAAAAAGGGGAGCCTTTTTTCCCACTGCTGAGGGGGAGGAAAAATTAAAAATCTTTTGAAAATCCTCCTTTTAAACAGTTGGCCCCCTGCCTAGTGCGCGGCCCACCCCCTGAAGATCTCCCGGGGGTGCCTCAGCGCCCACTACCATCCAGGCTGCGTGGGGAAGGTGGGGGGTAGAGCATACCAGCTCCACAGACACCTAAGTCTGGAGTCCTGATGAGCAACTTCCTTCACCCCCTAGTGAGGGGCACTCACCCAGCCAGCGGGACCTGGAGCAGACCCTAACCAACAGGTCTGGCCTTTCTTGACAGCACTCTGTCCCCCCATTAGAAGATCCGAGGAAAACGGGGCAGCCAAACGGAGTGTGGCCGAAACTTGTCGAGTTTGCAGTGGAAAAGTGTCCCCCCAGCCATTAGTGTGGATCAAGCGGGTGTTCATTCGGCGGGGGTCATGTACCCCAAGAAAAACCCCTTTTCCACCAGAAAATGTGGAACGCTGACCTTTTTTTGTCAAGATAAATCAGAGGGGATCACCCGGGAAATTTCCATACCCCAAACCTTAGGGGTCAGATTAATCCCATGACCCCTCCCCAAAACTTTTAGAAAGAGTCTGGATTCAAATACCTGCCTCAACCCTATTCGATGCCGCCACCCCTGATGCCACACTCTGCTGCCAGTTTCCCCCATCTGCCACCATCACTTTACCAGGGATGGATTTTTCCACCCCCCCACACTCGTTATTGTGCCACTCTATGACCTCATGCTGCTCGCTGCTACGCTGTTGCTGGTGCCTTGACCCCACACCTGGTATTGTGCCACCTTTCCTATTCGGCAGCTGTGTGCTGCTGCCGAGACCTTCCACACTCTTCATTTTTCCACTTGGCCCACCCTGTTTTTGCCCCTCCAGACTCTGCATTTGCCCCTCTATGACCCCCTGCTGCTGCTGCTGCTTGCCCCTACCTCACACCCGAATGTGCCACCTGTGGCCTACTCCTGTTGCACCACCCCCCCTTCTTCATTGTACCACTCTCTACCTAAGCTGCTGCTGTGGGTGCTGCCGGGATTCCCCACCTGTCATTTTGGCCCCTCTGTGGCTTTCTCCTGTTGTGCCACCTCCCCCACCTGTCATTGTGCCACTCTGTGGCCTACTCCTGTTCGCCACCTTTTCCCCATTCTTCATTGGGCCACTCTCGAATCATGCAGCTGCTGGGGAGCTGTCGTGACTTCCACACTCTGCATTGTGCCAACCTGGGCCTACCCTGTTTGCCACCTCCCCCCTCGTCATTTTTGCCACTCTCTTACCTCATGCTGCTGCTGCTGTTTATGCCGTCACCTCCACACCCTGTCATTGTGCCACTCTCTGACCTCATGCTGCTGCTGCTGATTATGCGTTCACCTCCACACCCTGTCATTGTGCCACTCTATGACCTCATGCTGCTGCTGCTGCTGTCGTGACCTCCACACTCTGTCATTGTGCCACTCTCTGACCTCATGCTGCTGCTGCCGTGACCTTCACACTCTGTCATTGTGCCATTCAGTGGCCTACTCCTGTTGGTGCCATCTCCAGAATTTATCATTGTGCCACTCTCTGACCTCATGCTGTTGCTGCTGCTTTCACCTCCACACTCTGTCATTGTGCCACTCTGTGGCCTACTCCTGTTTTTGCCACTTCCAGAATTTGTCAATCTCTGACCTCATGATGCTGCTGCTGTTGATGACGTTATCTCCACACTGTGTCATTGTGCCACTTTGTGGGATCCTGATGTTGCTGCCACCTCCAGAAACTCTGCAGAAACAAAGTGAATATGCCACCGCCATGGCAAGATTAAAGGTTCTAGAACAAGCTGCTAGTGGAAGTGAAGGAAGCAGCTCCAGCTTAAGTGGAGTGGGTTTGTAGAAGCCTAACGCACAAGGCATGTGCTAAGCCAAAATAGCGAATCTCTGATTGCCACCAACATTCCTGACAGTTCAGATGTTCCTCCAGTGCAACAAAGCACAGATCCTTCTGCAGATCCCTGCATTCGAGGTCAGTACAGGCCTACACCCATGCTGCATACTGTATCTCCTTCACACATCACAATGCACCAAGGCCATATACCTCTGCAACCTCAATACAAAGATACCAAGGTCCAAACCAATATGCCAGCAAGTTGCCCCGCCCCTGGCAACCATGTCGATCCAGCTTCACATATAATCGAATGTAAACCTGCTCTTGCATTGAATGCCCATGCGGCTCCGTATGTCCCTATGTCTCTTAATCAGACTACCACTAACAACATGATCAGCACTACTCAGTCTACAATTACCTGCCTGAAGTCAGAAAGGTCAGACATGTCAGAGTTTGCAAGGTTCATGATCCGCCATGATCTTACTAAAACAAACCTCACCAGGTTTGATGACCGGCCTGAGAACTACAGAGCCCGGAAATGTGCCTTCAGAACTGCAATTGATGATATTGGCATTACAGCTGCCGAAGAACTAGACCTGCTAGTCAGATGGCTCGGCCCACAGTCCCCGGAATGTGTCATGAGACTCAGATCTATTTATACTGCAAATCCTGTGGCAGGCCTGGTGTCTGCTTGGGAGAGACTAGAACGGAGCTATGGCAGTCCAGAAGCCATAGAGAATGCTCTTTTTACACAGCTTCAAAGTTTCCCAAAAATATCCGGCAAAGACAATGAGAAATTCCAAGAACTAAGTGATCTACTCTTGGAGCTCCAGTTTGCAAAGCAGACGCTCATTACCTGGCCTCAGTTACCTGGACACTGCTCGTGGGGTAAACCCAATAGTTTCCAAGCCGCCATACAACATTCAAGAAAAGTGGACAGCACTTGGGTCAAGATACAAAAGGGATATCATTTTTCCCTTTTCCCTCCTTTTCTCTTACTTCTGTGATTTCATAAGGAATATTGCAGAGTCCAAGAATGACCAAGTTTCTTATAAAAAGGAGTCTGGCGGCCCTTACTTCATCTCCTCCTAAGTATGACAGTGCACGCTCTAACTCCAGGAATCGTAGAGGACCAGTATCAGTAAAAAAGACTGATGTTCTTCCTGCACCTACATCATCTCCGCATAAGAGCAGTCAAGGTGAGAAAATCCAAATCATCTATGCCCAATTCACAAGAAGCCACATCCTCTCAAGAAATGCATCGGCTTCAGAAAGAAACCGCTTCGGGAACGAAAAAGACTTTGACAAAATTTGGGATATGTACAAATGTTGCATCCACAGAACATTTTGCTAAAGATTGTAAAAGCTGTTATTAAGTGCATTGAATTTGACAGTGTTGACCATGTGCAAGCACTTCATCCATCTCAACACAGCATGGAGCCACCCTCTCAGCGCCAGTGGCAAAGCATGGCGGCGAGAATTTGGACCATACTGTAAATCATACCACCGTATCTTCCTCATGCACTGAAGTTTGCGGTGACGGTCTCTTTGACAAGTCGTGTGCAAAGATATGCCTTGTCAACGTATATCTCAAGGACTCCATAAAGAGTCCTAAAGGTGTATGCCATATTGGATGATCAAAGCAACCGATCACTTGCAAGATCTGAACTCTTTGATTTGTTCAACCTTGTAGGAGACACCTACCCTTACATTTTGGGTACCTGCAGTGGCGTCACAGAGGTCTCTGGAAAGAGAGCCAGTGGACTCATGGTAGCTTCACTCGATAACAAGGTCGGGATACCCTTACCAACACTTGTTGAATGCAACCAAATACCGTCTAATAGAGAGGAAATTCCTACGCCAGAAGTGGCTTTTCATCATACTCATCTAAGGCCTATAGTCACTGAAATACATGCTCTTGACAAGAACACAAACATCCTACTTCTGCTCGGCAGAGACATTCTCCGGGTACACAAGGTATGCCAGCAAATCAATGGACCTCATGATGCTCCATTTGCTCAATGCCTTGACTAGGCGTGATCCAAGGAAACGTTTGCAAAAGACCAGGTGAAGAAGCCCACTAATATTTCCTCATTTAAAACCCATGTTTTACCAAATGGTCGCAGCACCCATTTTCAACCATTACTGGGTGAAAGGAGCTCAATGGTAGTGAGATACCTCATGATCTTGAAGATAACATTCCTTCTCCCTCGTCCTGGAATGACAGTCTTGGATCAGCAGTCTTTAGTCTAACAAGTGAAGGCAACAAGCTAGCACCTGCAAGAGAAGACAAGGAATTTTTTAAGATTATGGAAAGGGAGTTTGCCCAAGATGACTCTAGTACCATTACCCTTTCGCACTCCAAGAACAAAACTACCAAACAAACTACAGCAAGCAGTTGCTAGATTCTCTGCTTTAAAACACACCTTAAAGAGGTGCTTCAGGTCTCATTGATCACATGTAGGTGACTCCTCCAAGTTTCTTGTTTCAGGACTCACTACCTACTGATGCCAGTTATGATTTGGTGGAACCTGAGTCTGACAAGGAAATTAGGCCAACAAGTTCTACACTCTATACCACAGATTCCTAAACTAAGGATCAAGACAAAGACAAGGAATTAATTTGACTGTGCAGGCTCTTCTTCTAAACTTCTTTGTGCTTCTGATGGAAGAAAATTTTGTTCAAGGTGTGAATTTCAACGAGCTAAGTGTAAAGATTCGTAGCTTGAGATCGCATACAGAGGAATCTGTAAAAAGGTTCCCTCTAATGAGTGGGCCCATTGGTCTCATCACCAAAGTTCCCGCCAGCGACGATGGGAAAAACTCGCAAAATGAGGGTAAGGTGACTAAAGGAGGTTCAACGCATATTTTTCTTCCATCCATAACTGAACTGGTTCTTCTCCTTTCCAAAGGGAAGCTGACCCCCTAAAGAAGGAAGTCTACTATCAGGAACTGCCAGTTGTACCATTCCTATAACATGTACCACTGGATTTACCATGGGTTTGTGGAAGTGTTGGCATGTTGCGCTTCCCCCAAGCCGAAGATTGGTTTGAGACTTGGATTTTGTATTTCCCAAAAGGATTACTCTTCTTCGGAAATGTACTGTTTATGAACTATTACTAGACTTTAAGGGCCACATGTAATAATCCCCCCCCCGGGTCAGGCGCCACCTTTCCGCCAGTTTTCCCCGGCGGAAATTTGCACTCTGATTTATGTCGGGGCCGGGGCGCGCTCATACAATAGCATGTAAAACTCCGCCGCGCCCTCGCCAGTGAGGTTAGGCGCAGTGCGGGTCCGAGGCCAAGTGCGGGCTGCACCAATGATTCGTTCGCCGGAGTAGTGCAGTCATGCCATGCGGGGGAAAAGTCCCGCCGCGCCTCGCCAGAGTTTTGGTCCAGTGCGGGTCCAAGGCGCAGTTGCGTTGCTGCGCCCTATGATTCGGTGCGCCAGAGGGTATGCGTGTCCATACATGCGGGGAAAAAGGTCAGCTGCGCCTTGGCCAGTTGTGTTAGCGCAGTGCGGGACCGTAAGGCGCAGTGCGGCGCTGCGCCAAGATTCGCCGCCGACATAGCGCCACTCATTCCATGCGGGTAAAAGATCCCTGCGCCTCGCCAGTGTGTGTGGGGCACAGTGGCGGGACATGGGCGCAGTGCGTAACTTTGGCGCCGTGCGGGGCTGCGCCGAAAAAACAGTTTCGATGCGAGACAGCTGGAAACAGCGGGAATTCATCCACATGACTGCGGAGTAGAATCAAAAATCGCCTTTATAAAGGCGTTCAACAATCTTGAAAAAGAGCTGAAACCTAAAAAAATAAAAAATACATAAAACAAAATCACTTTCCAATATCCTAATTCCAAGAATTAGGATATGGGAAATTGCCTCGGGAAAATACAGTAAATCAAATTCAGAAGCAATTCTGATTGTCGCAGAAACTCGGCCAATCAGAAAAGGACGACAGTGAACCATTTAAAACCTTGAGGATAGTTTAGACCAATCAGAATCCACAGCGGGACAGTTCAAAAAACTGTAAAAATGCTGAAAAAGGTGATTTGGCTGAGCTATGCGGTGGCTGCGGCTACTCAGCCAATCAGAATAGGAAGCGACAGAGACCCATTAAAACCTAGGAGAATTTTTAGAACCAATCAGAATTAGGAGCGACAAAGTCCCATTATATCCTATGGGAGTAAGCGTTTTGCCAATCAAAATCAAAAGGCGGGACAGTTTCAAAATACAGTAAAAAGACAGAAAAGAGCTGATTGGCTGAGCTAGGCGGTGCTTGGCTATCCAGCCAAACAGAGCACAGCTACTTCTTTCTCCCTTTATAGTCTATGGAGAGATGGGCGACCACCTGAAATCTCGTGCACTCAGCCGCCGTGCTGCAATGGAGTATTATCAAAAAATAATTTTTATTTAAATGTAAAACATAATCAGATAAAGAGCCGAACCCTTCTTTACAAATAAAGCAGTATAAAAAACCCGAACAACGCGTTTGGTCCGCGAGACAGGCGCTACATAGGGAATTGGCAAATTGAGAGAATTGCCGGGAAAATAGTTTCATAGTTTCAATTAGTTGAAAGGCTAAAAAAGAACAAGTCGTCCATCTAGTTCCACCTTTTGTGCAAAGTGAGTGATCCCGTAAGAGGAAGCAAACAAACCCCAAGAGGTAGAAGCCAATTGTCCCACCATTTTAGGGAAAAATTTCCTTCCTGACTCCAATCTGGCATCAGAAAAATTCCCTGATCAATGACCCCTCTCCTGAATTCCAGTCACTATAACTTGTTTATATATTACGCTCCAAAATGCATCCAAACCCATTTTTGAACCTGTTTATTGAATTCACCATGACAAGTCAATCTGCAGCGATTTCCAAAGTCTCACTGTCAATACAGTAAAGAATCCCTTTCTTTCAATGTTTATGTAGAAACTTTTGTTCCTCAAGACGTAAAGTGTGCCCACCTTGTTTCTAGATACAGCCCCTGTGTAAAAATAAATCTTGGGAGAGATCTCTATTATTGACCTTTGATGTATATAAACATATTTATATGTCCCCCCGAAGCCTTCTTTTTTCTCTAAAACTAATAACTCAAAACCCTAATCTTGCCATATCTTTCCTGTGTACTTAGTAGTCCACCCATCCTTTAAATTATTTTTGTTGAGCCCCCTAGTACCTGTTCAAGCTCTACAATGTCTTTCCGTGCACTGTGTGCCCAAAACTGTAACACAATATTCATGTGTGGTCCTAACCAAGTGACTTGTATAATGGAGAATATTGTGCACATCTGTGCATCTATGCCCTCTTTTAAATGCACCCCCATGATCCAATATGCTTTTGGCTGCTGCTAGGCCTGCCCTGGCTGCAACAAATAAGTTTACTGTCCACCAGAATTCCCAAGTCCTTTCTCCATGTCACTTTTACCCAGCAGTTTTTATCATTTAAACATGTAATCATGTAAGGAATTTCTCTTCCCCATGTGCATAACCTTGCATTTATCAGTGTTAAACCTCATCTGCATTTCCCTGCCCCAGCCCTCCAACTTATCCATATCCCTTTGTAATAACATATTATCCTCTATTGTGTTGATTATACTTATTACATGAGCTTAGTATCGTCTGCAAAGATCGATATTCTACTGTGTATTCCCTGTGTAAGATCAATAATGAAAATGGTTAAAAGAGGATAGGGCCCAAATACTGAACCCTTGTGGTACCCTACGCACTAGTAACAAGCCGATCCGTCTGAGTATGTACCGTACTTACTACCCTGTTGTTTCTATCAGTGAGCCCAGTTACTTACCCACTTGCACACATTTTCTCCCCCATCCAAGCATTCAGCATTATATTTATTACCAACAATTTATGTGGCACCGTATCAAATGCTTTAGAAAAAAATCTAGATATATGACATCCAGTGCCTCACCACGATCCAGTCTACACACGAACGTATCATCCTCATAGAAGCTGATGAGAATAGTCTGACAGGACCGATCCTTCATGAACCATGCTGGAAACGGCGTTATTACATTTTTATTTTCCAGTGAATACTCCAGGATAGCAACTCTGAGAAAAACCTTCAAAACATTTAACCTACAACAGAGGTTAAGCTTTACTGGCCTATAGTTTCCTGGAATCACTTTTTGACCCCTTTTTGAATATTGGCACCACATTTGCTATGCGCCAATCCTTTGGCATACAGTAATACAGTAATTCAAATTGTTTAAGCTATTCTCATTGGTCGGCATAAACCAGCCAATCAGAATAGGAGCGACAATGTCCCCATTACATCCAATGGAAGAAAAAAATGGCCAATCAAATTCAAAGGCGGGACAGTTCAAAATACAGTAAAAAAGCAGAAACGAGCTGATTGGTTTGAAGCGGCAGAGGCACGTCCGCTTAGCCAATCTGAGCACGGCTAACTTTCACATAGAATTTCTATGGGAAAAGAAATTCTGAGCGCAGGCTCTGTGATTGGCTAAGTAAAAAGAGAGGGCGCCGTTATTAGGACAATGGGAGAGCGACGATGCCTCATGGTTTTATGTAATTTTTTTTTTTTTTTTTTTTATTTTTTGCAATCTGAAATCAAATACTGTACATGCCGAAATCAATTATAACACTACAAAGTTGTCCCATGTGTATATAAAACGAATAAATAAAGATCGGGGGTAACGAAAAAAAAATATTAAAATCAATAAAATCAATGTTTTATTTCTTATTTTACGTTAGCCAAGGATCAATTGTAAGGAGCAAAGAAAATAAAGAAATAAACATGATTTGTATTGATTTAATATTTTTTTTTTATCCCCCATGTTTATAAAACGTTTTTATATACACATCGGGACAACAAACTGTAGTGTTATAATTTGAATTTCGCCCATGTCAGTTTTTTATTTCAGATTGCCTTAGAAAACCCATAGACTCGCTCGCCTCTCCCATTGGTCCAAATAACGCGCCTCTTTTAACTTAGCCAATCACAGAGTCGCTCAGACAATTCTTTTCCCATAGAACTCTATGAGAAAGTAGCTCGCGCTCTGTTGGCTAAGCAGGACAGCCCCCGCCCTTCAACCAATCAGCTCGTTCTGCATTTGTACTGTATTTGAACTGTCCCCCGCCGTTGAATATGATTGGTCAATTTTTCTTCCATAATGGATATAATGGGACATTGTCGCTCCTATTCTGATTGGTCAATTTCTCCTCCATAGGTTAAATGGGACTAGTCGCCTCCTATACTGATTGCTGGTAATAAATAAGCCGACCAATGAGAATAGCTTAAACAATTTGAATTAACGTATCCCGCAACTTATCTCTCTATTTGCAATTTCCCTAGGAGCGCCGGTCTCGGCGACAAACGCCGTTGATCGGGTTTTAACTGCTTTATTTGTAAAGAAGGGTTCGGCTCTTTATCTGATAATGTTTTACATTTAATAAAATTAATTTTTTGTTTATTACTTCATGCCGCATGGCGCTGAGTGCCGAGATTTCAGTGCGGCCCACTCTCCATAGACTAAATGGAGAAGTAGACTCGCGCTCTGATTGGCTGGATAGCTAAGCCACCACAACACAGCCAATCAGCTCTTTTCTGTATTTTAACTGTCTTTGAAACTGTCCCGCCTTTGATTTTGATTGGACAAAAACTTCTCCATAGGCCTATAATGGGGTCCCTGTCGCTCCTATTCTGATGTGGTCGATAGCCAAGCCCCCGTTATCTCACCAATCACCGTTTTCTGCATTTTTACTGTATTTTGAATGTCCCCGCGCCTTTGATTCTGATTGGTCAATAGTGTCTCGCCATAAGCCTAAATGGGTCCCTGTCGTCTCCTATTCTGATTGGGTCGGGATAGCCAGGCCCACCGTTAGCCAGCCAATCAGCTCTTTTCCTGTCTTTTTACTGCTTTTGAAGCTGTCCCCGCCTTTGATTTTGATTGGTCAAAACTTCTCCATAAGGCTATAATGGTCCTGTCGCTCCTATTCTGATGTCGGGATAGCCAAGCCCCCGTTAGCTCAGCCAATCAGTCCTCTTTTCTGGTCTTTTATACTGTATTTTGAATTATCCCGCCGTGGAATTTCTGATTGGTCAAACTTCTCCATAGACTAGAATGGGTCTTTGTCGCTCCTATCTGATTGCCGAGCTAGCCAAGCCCCCCTACTCACCCAATCAGCTCCTTTCTGTCTTTTTACTGTATTTCCGCCACTGTGAATGAATACCCGCCCATGGATTCTGATTGGTCAATCCTCCCCATAGATTAAATGGATCACTGCGCTCCTATTCTGATTTGGCCGGTTTATGCCGACCAATGTGAATAGGTTTTAGAATTTGAATTACACTATTTCCCCGGCAATTTCCAATATCAATAATTTCTTGATAATGCGCCGTATCATGAGTTTAGGAAAGTGTTTTTTTTTTTTAAGAATTGTTTTATTTTTTACGTTCACTCTATACTGAACAAATGTTTCCGCCTTAATATAAAGCGATTTTTTTCGAAATCATACTCCTGCGCCACGGAGCGGAACGCCGAGATTTATCTGTCACAACGATCTTCTATCTGCTTCCTCCGCATGTTTCGGACCTTTCCCTTCGCCTCTGACGGAGGATTTTAACCAAAAAAAACCCGTCTCCTGACGAGCTGCTGATTGCTGCACAGCGCCTCGCTTTTGCCGACTCGCCGATCGTCACATGCCTCGGATTTTTCGAGCGCCATACACGCTCCCGCCCCTGAACGCCTACCCCGCGGCCCACACGCGCCCCACTTCACCCGCCCCCTTCGTGCGGGCGCACAGCTGAAAGTGGCGAAAAATGCACCTAACACTGCATCCCCGCGTCCTACAGCGGGATTCGGGCTGGGAGGTGCAGTATACGCCAAAAAACAGGCGTAAAGCCCGATCATACATGTCGCCCTAACTGTTGTTATTTTGCATGTTTTTCTCTTTCTTACAGGTTCAGAGAACATTCGTTATTAGTGTATTATAGTAAAATTTCTAAAGATTTCAGACGGGGTGTATGCCCCATGATTTCAGGGTTTTCATATCCAGTATTGTAATTTCTATTACTGCTTTGCATTGTTCTTAAGTTTGTCCCTCTTGTCTCCCTGTATGTGTGCTCTGAGGTTTTAAGCTCCTCCCTCCTTCTAGCATTTTCCATCTGCCTGTTTATGTAGAAGCACTGTATCCTCATTCTCTGCATCACTCTGTAAAGTTATCATCTTTTCACCTACTACTTTGGTGTCAACTACAAGATTCAGCCTGGAATAAACTCCTGTTGGTTCTTCATACACGCCTGAGCAGTCGAGTTGATCACTGTCTGACAAGATTCTGAAGTAAGTCCACATACAAAATGACAAAGACAAACATATTCTAAAAACGATGAAAGATCATTACGATCATTGAGGCCAAGCGGACCCAGCGCCTCGGTGCGCAGGATCCAACGGCTTCACACTGTAATAATTTAGTGTGCCTATCCATACCATCTGAAGGCAGAAAAAATTCGTTGTAGACCTGCAAATTTAACCCTACTGTATCATTCCCATGTATATCTTTCAATATGTGTTTATCCACCCTCGGGGGCTCCCTTCTCACTCCTAAGAGAGTATAGATGTTCCCTAAATTCTTTATGTAGTGGTCTAATAGTCTTTCCAATATAGAATAGACCACACGGGCACCACAAAGCATATACTACAAAATCTGATTTGCAAGTGATAAAATGTTTCATTTGATGTACATAATTTCCCAACTTTAATATTGTACTCTCATCAAAGAATTTACAATATGAGCAATTTCTGCATCTATGGTTACCTTTAGGTACACCTTTTTCTAACCAATTCGAAGTTGTACTGGTTAATCTACCTTTTACTAATTCATCTTTGAGATTAGTAGTTCGACGAAACGAAACAAGCGGTGGATATTGTGTTTTCTCCTGGAGCGTGGTGTCATTACTCAACAAATACCAGTAACGATTGATAGTACGTTTAATCTGATCTGCTAAAGGGCAGTACTGAAATGAAAAGATACATCTATCCATTTTTCTCTTTCTTTTTATTGATTTTGGTTTAATGAGACTATATCTATCCTGCTCACTCGCTTTTTTAAAAGCAGACTGTAACACTTTTTCACTATAGCCTCTATCACGTAATCTCTTCATAAGATCTAAAGATTGAGCCAAAAAGTCAGAATATTCCGTGTTGTTCCTCCTTAGACGTAGAAACTGACCATATGGAAGTCCTGTAATCACATGATGGGGGTGGAAACTACTACTATGCAATACTGAATTTGTAGCAGTTGGTTTTCGATACCCTTGTGTTACTATTTTGTCTCCGTCTAATTTAATATTCACATCCAAAAACTGCATCTCTTTCTCTCCACATTGTGCTGTAAAAGTCATGTTTAAATCATTGCAATTTATGTATCTAACAAATTCCTCAAATTGATCTGCACTCCCAGACCAGACAACAATGACGTCGTCTATAAAACATGATCAGTGTTTTATGTATTGTACATAAGGATTAATTATGTTATATACATATCTCTCCTCCCATATTGCCAAAAACAAATTAGCTAGAGTCGGGGCTACCGGCGAACCCATCGCCGTGCCTACTGTCTGTATATACCAATCTTGCCCAAACATAAACGTATTGTGATTAAGGACAAATTCCAGTAGCCTACATGCAAATTCAACATGGCTACTTTCCACCTCCTTTCTTCTCAAGAAAGTCCTCACTGTACTTATGCCATCTTCATGTCTAATCCTAGTATATAAGTTAACCACATCAATAGTAGCCGATCTATCCTCAGGACCAACAGTTAAATCTGAAAGATTATGCAATAAGGTCTTGGTATCCAATAAATACGATGGTACACTATTAAGCAGTGGACGAAGGTACCAGTCCAGATATCTTGAAATTAATTCTGTCAGGGAACCTCTACAGGAGACTATGGGATGGCCAGGCAGGTTGTCTAAGGATTTGTGAATTTTAGGTAAGAAGTACCAGTAGGGTTTAGTTGGTTTGGGGGGCAACAATTTATTAGCTAGCTTCTCTGTCCAGAACCCAATCTCAACACCCTGTTTCAACAACATCTTAAGTGAGTTATGATGTTTATTCAACGGATTAGCTTTCAACTTTATATATGTTATTCCATCATCAAGTTGTCTATGAGCTTCCTGTAAATAGAAGGTTCTGTTCATCACCACAACATTTCCCCCCTTGTCGGCGGACTTCACAATAAGATTGTTATTATTTTTCAATTTTGCTAATGCCTTCATCTCATCAGCAGATAAATTAGGTGTAATCACTGGATAAATCAAAGCTTTGATATCCCTTAAAACTGCTTTGCTGAACACTTCCAAAGTTGAGCCCGGCGACAAAGGAGGAAAAAATGTGGATTTACACTCACCGGCCACTTTATTAGGTACACCTGTCCAACTGCTCGTTAACACTTAATTTCTAATCAGCCAATCACATGGCGGCAACTCAGTGCATTTAGGCATGTAGACATGGTCAAGACAATCTCCTGCAGTTCAAACCGAGCATCAGTATGGGGAAGAAAGGTGATTTGAGTGCCTTTGAACGTGGCATGGTTGTTGGTGCCAGAAGGGCTGGTCTGAGTATTTCAGAAACTGCTGATCTCCTGGGATTTTCACGCACAACCATCTCTAGGGTTTACAGAGAATGGTCCGAAAAAGAAAAAACATCCAGTGAGCGGCAGTCCTGTGGGCGGAAATGCCTTGTTGATGCCAGAGGTCAAAGGAGAATGTGCAGACTGGTTCGAGCTGATAGAAAGGCAACAGTGACTCAAATAGCTACCCTTACAACCAAGGTAGGCAAGAAGAGCATCTCTGAACGCACAGTACGGCGAACTTTGAGGCAGATGGGCTACAGCAGCAGAAGACCACACCGGGTGCCACTCCTTTCAGCTAAGAACAGGAAACTGAGGCTCCAATTTGCCCAAGCTCATCGAAATTGCAGTAGAAGATTGGAAAAATACGTTGCCTGGTCTGATGAGTCTCGATTTCTGCTGTAGGGTCGAATTTGGCGTAAACCCAACATGAAAAAGCATGGATCCATCCTGCCTTGTATCAACGTTTCAGGCTGGTGGTGGTGTTGTCATGGTGTGGGGAATATTTCTTGGCACTCTTTGGGCCCCCTTGGACCAATTGACATCGTTGCAACACCTTGTGGAATCTATGTCACGAAGAATTGAGGCAGTTCTGAAGGCAAAAGGGGGTCCAACCCGTTACTAGCATGGTGTACCTAATAAAGTGGCCGGTGAGTGTAGTACCACCCTGAAATTGTTCAAAATCCTCACTATTACCTGCGATATTACTTTCCTCCCCCAACAATTCAAACAATTCCAATGCAGCCTCTCTATCCTCATCCGAGAAGTTACTCCCTCTAGCAAAATCTTTTGCATCGACAGATAATGGCCTGTCTCCTGGAAAAGGTTCCCCTTCCCTAAACATCTCTTTATTTTTGAAGATCTTATTCAAGTTCAATTTCCTCAAGGACTTGCTTAGGTCAATTTGAAACTGAACAAAATCAAACCTACTTGTTATACAAAAATTTAGGCCTTTAGACAGTAGGGAAGGGTAGCAGTATCAAGAGTACAATCCGAAATATTAATTACATTGGACACATTCTCATTATCATTTTTTAATGCTGTGGATGTGAGAGGGTCAGGAGTCTCTACTTGTGCCAAGAGACCTGTTTCCTCTTTCCTTTACATCCCCCTAAGGGTTGTTTGTTTTTTTTCCCCTCCCTCCTCGGCGTATCCGCCTCCGGAGTTTTTTGACGAGAGACTACCCCAGTGTCTCGTCATAGTACGAGATTTATCAAAATCCAAATTATCTTCCATATTAATTCAATACAGACTTCCATTACCACATGGAAGGGACGCATGTGTTCCGCTTGTCTGGATTTAAAGGGCCAGCAGGCTACAGGTAATTCTTCCTCTACCAGTGCATGTCGGGTGAGGTCTTTTTAGGGATTCCTCTGCTTGCCATACACGCCAGTTGTTAGTGTCCGTTTCCTTGAGACGTTTCCGCACATATTACTTGCAAGATTTCTCTAGTGCTATTTTCCTGCGTCAGATTCTGCCACCGCCTGACCTTCGTCCACTGATGTTGTTCCAGCCGTGCCTGCCTGTCCGTCCTTCTTGCCGCTTTGTGTTCCAACCCGTTCCAGCATCTCCATCTTTGACTGTCACCGCGTGGATCTACATCGGGAATAGCGACCTGGGGGTTTCCTTGCAGCAAAGTCCTTCCGGCTTTGCGGCGGGCGCTGTTGAAGATAAGGGGCCTCTTAGACTCTGCTTCTCGGTGTAGGTTTTTCCAACTCCAGGCGGTGACCAGTGGTTCCACTATCTTCTCCTCTGAGCACCGTGACAGTACAACTGGTCCATGGATCCCGCCGAAGCTCTGCTGCCAGATACCGAGAGCCTCGTGCCCACAAAGAAAAGCTGTTCGTGATGCTACAGAACCTAGCGACTCGTCTCCCTGAGGCTCCATCTGCTCCTGTCTCTGTACCAGCTTCCGTTCTGGTGTCCTTTCCTGCTCCTGCTATGCCAAGTAGCTCCTCCCTGCACTTGGCGCTACCCCCTCACTAAGGTTTGCCGAGGATTTCTGAACCACTTTGAGGTTCCCGGCCCACCAATTTGCTTAAGATTGGGCCAATGTGGCCTTAATAATCTCCCTGCTATCCAGTGAAGTGCTGGCGTTGGTTACTCCCTTGTGGGAACGAGGGGATCCGGTGACTGCCAACTAGTCGCACTTCCTGGTGGCCTTCCGTAAAGTATTTGAAGAGCCTGGACATGCCTCTCCTGCTGCCTCTTTGCTACTCCAGCTCCGGCAAGGCGACTCCATGGTGGGACACTACACTACAGTTCCAGACCCAGTCGCGACCTTCTGAGAGGGACTAGCCAGGCATATCAAAGATGAATTAGCGGGGAGGGACCTACCCACCCTCATCACCCTGGCCACCCGCATCTACGTTCATTTTGCTAAGTTCTTTAACAGCATGATGCCTCTCAGCCCCACAGGGTTCCATACCTTGCACCCGTTTTTCAGCGACCTCTGCAACCTCTCTGTGCAGCACCTCAGGAGGAGCCTGTGCAGGTAGACCAAGCTCATCTATCCGAAGAAGAAAAGACCCACAGGAGGAATATAGGATTGTGTCTCTATTGTGGGTCCTCTGAGCATTGTCTTAGAGACTGCTCGATCAGTCTGGGAAACTCCAGAGCCTAGGTTTTGTAGAAGAGGCAAAACTGGGCGAGGATTCTACCTCTCCACCGTTGAACATGTCCGTCAATTTAATCCTACCATCCGGCTCAAGTCTTCAAGGGACCACCTTTGTGGATTCAGGTTCAGCAGGTAACTTCAACTATCCCACTTTGGACTCCAAGCGCCACCTGTCCGTGGTTCCTTTGGCCCAGCCTCTCTCCGTCTCTTTGGTGAACGGAAAGGTTCTATCCTGCACCATCTAGCACTGTACTCAACCTCTAACTTTACGCATTGGGGTTCTGCATCAGGAAAAAATTTTGCTTCTTGTTCTTCTCTGTTTTTCTAGTGCGATTCTCCTGGGACTTCCTTGGTTATGCAGTCACAATCCGAACCTCGACTGGAATTCCGGTGAAGTCACTTGCTGGAGCAATAGGTGTCACTTCTCCTGCATTTAATTTTCACGTCCTTCTCGTTTTGTGGGTGTCTCGTCTCTTCAGCCGGCCTCCCCTGCTCTTCCTGGACTCCCATTATACTCCCCGGAATTTGCGGACATCTTTTGCAAGAAACCTGCTGACACTCTGCCACCGCACCAGCCGTCCAATGATTGTCCCACTGAACTCCTGCCGGGCACTACCCCGCCTCGGGGTAGGGATTATCTGCTGTCACGATCTGAAGTCATGTCAGCATACATCCAGGAGAATTTGGCTAAGGGCTTCATCTGCACGTCATCCTCTCCTACAGGGGCAAGGTTCTTCTTTGTTGAGAAGAAGGATGGAACCTTGTGGCCTTGCATAGACTATCGCGGTCTGAACAAGATTACCATCAAGAACCGGTACCCCCTGCTGTTGAGTTCTGAATTGTGTGATAGGATCTGGGAGGCCACAGTCTTCTCCAAGCTCGACCTCCGGGGCACCTATAATCTCATCCGCATCCGCCAGGGTTATGAATGGAAGACCGCATTTAACACCTGTGATGACCATTTTGAATATCTGGTCATGCCCTTTGGTCTCTGTAATGCCCAGGCCGTGTTCCAGAGTTTGTGAACAACATTTTCTGGGACATCCTTTATAGCTGTGTTCTGGTTTATCTGGATGACATCCTGGTTTACTCCCTGGACCTTGAATCCCATCAGGCTCACCTTCGTCTGGTTCACAACTGCATCTGGTGCAACCATCTCTATGTCAAATTAGAAAAGTGTCTATTTGAGTGTTCCAGCCTGCCATTCCTGGGCTACATAGATCCTGAAAATTTATCTGTAGTGTTCAATAGGCCTTGTCCCATTGGTCTCTGTGTTATCCAATGGTTCATTGGTTTTTCTAATTACTATCGTCAATTTATTCAGAATTTCTCCACCTTCATGGCTCCTATCATCTCTCTCATTAAGAAGAGTCACAATCCTCATCATTGGACCGCCAAGGTGGAAGAGGCTTTCACCCTGCTGAAAGCTACCTTCGCTTCTGCTCCGGTGCTCCATCGCTCAGACATTGAAAAACCATTCTTCCTGGAAGTCCTCGTTTGGTGCTGGAGCCATTCTCTTGCAAAAGTCTGTCAAGAAAAAAATTCCTTATGTGCGGGTTCTTTTCCAGAACCCTTTCTCCAGCTGAAAAAAACTATGCCATTGGTGACAGGGAGTTACTAGTCATTAAACTGGCCTTGGAGGAATATTGGCATCTTTTGGAGGGTGCTATTCATCCAGTAACTATCTACACGGACCATAAGAACCTCCTTTACCTGGAGACAGCCCATCACTTGAATCTTCGTCAGTCCCGTTGTTCCTTATTTTTCTCTCGCTTCAATTTCAATCTACATTTCTGTCCAGCTGCCAAGAACGTTAAAGCTGACGCCTTAGCCAAGGCCTGGGATGCTGCAGATGTGGCCCCTGATCTGCAACACCTTATTACCCCTGACCATCTCGTTCTTGCTGCACCCGTTAGCCTACGGGAGATTCCTCTGGGAAGGACCTTCGTGCGCCCTGCCCTAAGGAAACGAGTTCTGTCCTGAGGTCATGCCTCTTGGGTTGCCGGTAACCCAGTATATCGCAAGATTCGTGACCTGATCGTCTGGCACTACTGGTGGCCCTCTCTTGCGCAAGACGTCAAGGACTTCGTTGCTGCTTGTTCCAACTGTGCCCAGAATAAGTGCTCCCATCTACGACCTGCTGGATTCCTGTTGCCTCTACCGGTGACAGAAGTACCTTGGATCCATGTCACAGTGGATTTTGTGACAGATCTCCTGCCCTCTTTTGGATGTTCGGTTATTTGGGTCATTGTGGACCGTTTTTCCAAGATGGCACATTTTACACCTCTTCCAGGTCTTCCTTCTGCACCAACGTTGACTTTCTTGTTCTTGCAACATATCTTTTGTTTGCATGGGATGCCTACTAACATTGTTTTGGACAGAGGCGTTCAGTTCAATTCTCGTTTCTGGCGTGCCCTGTGTTCTCTTTTACAAATTAAACTGGATTTTTCATCGGTCTACCATCCTCAGTCCAATGGTCAAGTGGAACAAGTCAATCAGGTCCTGATGAACGATCTATGCCAATTTGCTTCTGCTCGACAAGACAATTGGGTGTCTCTGCTGCCTTTAGCTGAACTCACCTATAATAACCATCCCAGCGAATCCTCCAGGAGCTCCCCTTTCTACTTGGTGTTTGGTCAACATCCTCATCTTCCTCTGCTGCTCCTTATGTCCTCAGAAGTTCCCGCAGCCAATGTTCTTGTACAGGACTTCCGCCAGATCTGGCACCTTCCCATTAAAATTTACTTCAAGTTTCTGCTTGTTTCAAGACACAGGCCGACAAGAGACATAGGGCGACATGTATGAACGGGCTTTACGCCTGTTTTTTGGAGTAAGCTGCGCCTCCCGGCCCGAATCCCCCTGTCGGACGCAGGGATGCAGTGTTAGGCGCAGCGTTCACCACTTTCAGCTGCGCCCCGCAAGAAGGGGCGGGATGCGGCGCGCTCGAAAACTCCGAGGCATGTACGATCGCGGCTCACCAAAGCGCGGCGCAATGCAAAAAGAAAAAAAAATATTAAATCAATAAAATCCTGTTTATTTCTTTATTTTCGCTACACCCATACTATTGATCCTTGGCTAACGAAAATAAAGAAATAAACCTGATTTTATTGAACTAATATTTTTTTTTTATTTACCCCCATATTATTATTCATTTTATATACACATCGGGACAACTTCGGCAGTATTATCATTTGATTTCGGCCATGTACAGTTATATTTCAGATTGCATTAGAAAACCCATAGGAGCATCGCTCGCTCTCCCATTGGTCCAAATAACCGCGGCTCTTTTAACTTAGCCAATCACAAACAGAGCTCGCTCTGCATTTCTTTTCCCATAGAACTCTATGAGAAAGTAGCTCCCGCTCTGATTGGCTAAGCTGAACGAGCCCCCGCCGCTTCAAACAATCAGCTCTTTTCTGCCTTTTTACTGTATTTTGAACTGTCCCGCCTTTGAATATGATTGGTCAATATTTCTCCATAGGTTAGAATGGGTCCCTGTCGCTCCTATTCTGATTGGTCAATTCTCCTCCATAGGTTAGAATGGGCCACTGTCGCTCCTATTCTGATTGGCTGGTTTATGGCGTCCAATCAGAACAGCTTAAACAATTTGAATTACTGTATTTCCCGGCAATTCTCTCTATTGCAATTCCTTATGTAGCGCCGGTCTCGGCGACAACCGCGTTGTTAGCGATTTAGCTGATTTATTTTTACAGAAGGTTTCAGCGCTTTATCGGATAATGATTTACACTTAATAAAAATGTTTTTTTTATTCATACTCCATGCCGCAGGGCGCAGAGCGCCGAGATTGCATTGCGCCGATCTCTCCATAGACTACAATGGGAGAAGTAGCTCGCGCTCTGATTGGCTGGGATAGCTAAGCCACCGCTAGCTCAGCCAATCAGCTCTTTTCTGTATTTTTACAGTCAGTTGAACTGACCCGCCTTTGAATTTGATTGGTCAAAACTTCTCCATAGGCTATAATGGGTCCCTGTCGCTCCTATTCTGATTGGTCGGGATAGCCAAGCCCCCGTTAGCTCAGCCAATCAGCTCTTTTCTGCATTATTACTGTATTTTGAACTGTCCCGCATTTGATTCTGATTGGTCAATAGTTCTCCATAGGTTTTAATGGTTCACTGTCGCTCCTATTCTGATTGGCCGGTTTCTGCCGCCCAATGAGAATAGCTTTCAGAATTTGAATTACTGTATTTCCCGGCAATTTCTAATATCCTAATTCTTGATATTGCGCCGCTCTAGATTTTTGGAAAGTGATTTTTTTTAAATTATTTTTTATTTTTGAGGTTTGAGTTCTTTTCTGAGAATGTTTTCCGCCTTTTAAAGGCGATTTTTTTTATTCATACTCCGCACGGACATCTTTAATGATTTCTCGCTGTTTTCCAGCCTGTCTCGAATCAGAATACATGTGAGGCGCAGTCCCGCACAGCGCCCATGTCCCCGCACTGCGCCCATGTCCCCACACTGTGCCCCACACACTGGCGAGGCGCAGGGAACTTTTCCCCGCATGTATGAGCGCACCTCCTCGGACGGCGAATCTTAGGCGCAGCGCAGCACTGCGCCCATTTCCCCGCACTGCGCCCCACACACTGGCGAGGCGCGGCAGACTTTTCCCCACATGTATGAGTGCACTACCTCGGGCGGCGAATCATAGGCGCAGCGCCGCACTGCGCCTAAGTCCCGCACTACGCCTCAAACACTGGTGCGGCGCGGCAGACTTTACATGAAATGTATGAGCGCGCCCCGGCGCCGACATAAATCAGGCGCAGATTTCGCCGGAAAACTGGCGGAAAGGTGCGCCCCGACGTGGCGAGATTCATACATGTCACCCATAGAGTCCCTCCCTCCTATCAACCTGGGGATAAGGTCTGGCTCTCCTCCAAGCACATTCTCCTCCATGTGCCGAGTCTGAAGTTTGCTCCACACTACCTTGGTTTTTTCTCCATTCTAAGTCGAATTAATCCAGTATCCTACAAACTGCATCTATCTCCCTCCCTCCATCCCCAATTCTTTCCATGTGTCTCTCCTGAAACCCCATAATTCTCAATCGGTATTCACGCAAGATGGGTTCTTTTTCCACACCTTCCTGTATCGAGCATACCCTTGAGGTAAAAGAAATCCTGGACATGAAGCGTTCCAGAGGGAAAACCTACGATCTCTTCGACTGGAAAGGCTACGGCCCAGATGAGAGATCCTGGGAGCCGCAAGAAAACATCAATGCTCCCACACTTATCCAATGTTTTCATAGCCTTTGGTTGCATGGTAGTAGGGGCCCAAAGGGGTGTACTGTCATGGCTGGTGCTGCGGCCCGGACCTTTGGCCACAGGCACCTTCACTCCCTGCTCCCGGCCCGCAGCGCTTATACTTCCCGAGCCCCGCCCTGCTTCCTCTCGGTCCTGCACTTGTCTGTGCGACCCTCTGCTACGAGATGCTCCTTCCTCTGCCAGCCACTAGGGGCTTGCGCATGCTGCTTGTCTGGATTTAATGGGCCAGTGCACTACAGGTATTTATTCCTCTACCAATAAGCGTTGGGTGAGGGCATTTAAGTATTCCTCTTCCCGCCGTCCGCGCCAGTTGTTGGTGTCCGTTTCCTTGAGACGTTTCCACACATATTCCTTGCAAGACTTCTCTAGTGATATTTTCCTACATCAGATTCTGCCACCGCCTGACCTTCATCTGCTGACATTGTTCCAGCAGCGCCTGCTTGTCCATCTGTCTTGCCGCTTTGCGTCTCAGCTCGTTCCAGTATCTCCATCTTCGGCTGTCACCGCGTGGACCTACGTTGGGGGTAGCAACCACAGGGTTTCCCTGCAGCAAAGTTCTTTCCGCTTTGCGGCAGGCGCTGGAGAAGACAAGGGGCTTCTTAGACTCTGCTACTTGGCATAGGTTTTGCCAACTCCTTGCAGTGAACAGTGGATCCACTATCTTCTCTGACAAGCAGCATGATAATCTGTGTCCACCTTGTCCTCCTCCATCACTGCTGGGACCTGATGCCGCAGAGTGCCTAACCCTTGTTCCAGTAAAAATATAATCAGAATGGTCATGCTGACAAGGGCATCATCCCGACTGTCCATTTTGGTGGCCTCTTCAAAACTGCCAAGGATGGAGCAGAGATCCTTCACCTGTCTCCACTCTCTATGGTCAACACCCCGAGGTCCGCACCACTGCTAGTAAGGCCATGAGACATTTCAAAATGGCATTACACTGCTGCCACAAATGCTGGAGCGTGTGGAGGGTGGAATTCCAGCATTTCGGCACACCACATGTCAAACGGTTGTCGGGGAGGCTTAGATTATGCTGCAACGCTACCAGTCATGCTGAAGCAGGGTGTGAACACCAGAAGTGTGAGATAAGACCTCGAGTCTTCCTCAGCAGACAGTCAAGACCAGGGTAACACTTGAGAAATTTCTGCACAACCAGTTTCATGACTTGTGCCAGGCAAGGGATGTGTGTAAGTCTATCGATCTTAAGGGCAGCAAGGAGAATGATCCCGTTGTCGCCCACCACTTTGCCTGGCACCAGGTTCTTAGCACCCAGCCACTGGTCGGTTTGAGTGTGCAGAGCTCTTGAACTGTGTGTTGACGGTCTCCAAAACAAATGAATTTGAGAATGGCCTGGTTTCTCTTGGCAAGTGATGCTACCTGTTGAGGTTGGGAATCTGGACTCTGCACCATCCCAGCAGTGTTGTAAAGGGTCTGCTGAGACCCAATATCAGAGGCACTATCATCCACCAAAATCACCCAGTGATCAGTCAGGGGAATGTAACATCCTTGACTGTGCTTCATAGTCCATGTGTTTGTAGTGAGATGAACACAGATGCATCCAATGCGCAGGAGATCTTTTCTGCAACGTGGCCGGCCAGGGCAGGGAGAACTTTTCTGGTGAAGAAATGCCTGCTTGGCATCTGATATTGGAGGCATGCCAGGGCCATGACATGGCAGAACCAATCCGTGTCCACCAGGTGGAAAGGCAACATTTCCAAGGCCAACAGCCTGCCAATGCCGATATTCAGGCTTTTGGCTTTGGAATGGTTGGGGTAAAAGCGTTATTTATGCTCCCACACCTGGTACACAGTAGGCTGGCTGCTAGACTGGCCGCTAGATGGCGTGCAGGTCAAACTGGTGAAAGGAGAAGGGCTAGGCTGTGTCTCTGGTGGTGGTAGAGGAAATTGGGCGACAGTGTCTGGCACTGGGGATGGTGCTTGCCCATGGTGCTATGACACATGGCAGCACTATTGCAATCTACAGCAATTCATGCTTTACATGCATATGCCTGTTCATGCTCATGGTGCTTAAATTCTTTTCATTCTTTCCCCTACTAACGCGTTGATGGCAAATCCAGCATATGACGCCAGTCGGGAAGGACAATTGGCTTCTACCTCATGAGGGTTTTTGCCTTCCTCTGGATCAACACTTTAACAAAATAGGCTGAACTGGATGGACGTCTGTCTTTTTTCGGCCTTACAAACTATGTAACTATGAGACAGTGTGTTATACAATTACTGAACCCCCAAAACTGTAAAAATAAACTTTTCTCCACTCAGAATATTTTTCACCAACTAACCACTATTTAAAATATAGTACAGAGAGTGAGCTGAAAATGGCGTTCACAACACAATACAATGAAATATATATATAACATGGTCATGTGATTTTAGCAGCCAATGGGAGCCCTACACCTCAGCAATTACATTTTTAACACTTCTCTGTGCTCTGCACTGCTTAGATGGTCGCCAAAAGTGCAGAAAGGTGCTGAAAACTATTAAAATGGTGTGTCGAACACCATAGCAAACTCTGACATTTACTCGAATGAACAGTAAAATGTTCCAGTTCAAGAAAATCAAGATGTTCGACTCGAACTTAACTTTTATCGAACGGTTCGATCAACACTATAGATGATAGCTATAGAGACGGTTGGATGGTCTCTATAGCCATGGCTGGATGATCTCTATAGATACGGTTGAATGATAGCTACAGACAAGGCTGGATGATCTCTATAGACATGGCTGGATGATGTATGTAGACAATGAATGATGATAGCTTTTGATGTAAGTGTAAGTGAGGAGAGATAGAGTAACCCCATAAAGTTGCACTCACATCACATTCTGGAGTATTGTGTATATGACAATCTGACAACCATACCCATTCAGATTGCTGTGCCCCAGTATGTGAAGGGTTAGTGAAGGTTGGGTTATTTGAATTATATTAGTCCCTGATTGCTTTCATATAAATGGGAACCACTTAGGAGTAATAATCGATGCTACAGGATAAGAGGGTCTGAAAACAGAGGCTACTACAAGCTAATATTCTAAGAAAACATTTCCAGGGCAGAGAAATCCTACAGAAATGGTTCTGAATTTAAATAAAAGAAATACAACCGTGAGGCAGCGCAATCATCCCCAAACATCTGGAAAACCTGGAGCAACACAATATCACATGCAGGAGCTCAGAACCTGGAAGCACTGTGCACGAGCAGTAGAGGAGACGGCTGACGCTTACAGGCCGCTGGAGTTTTCTTTAACTGAAACTTTTTAATTTTTATTGTAAAAAAAATGAAAAAATATCCACTCAGACATATGAGGAGGAGATGGAAAGACCAAGATCTACATCTTTATCCTTTCCTCAGACTGGTTGATACGTTTCATTTCCTGAATTCTGAATGTTCCTTTCCTCTGTGTTTGCGTCTATGGATTTGTCTGCAGCTGACTGAGGACCAAGTTATTGACTCATTCATCTTTGTATACATTTATTAATTCATTAATTTCTATGGATTTTTATGCATAAACTGACACTTCACTAAATAGATTATGTCTGCCTTATGAACTCCCTGTGACATCTCAGCGAGGTGTGTATTGTAAGATCTCAGTGAGGGGTGTCCTGTGAGGAGTCAGTGAGAGGTGTCCTGTGAGGTGTCAGTGAGGGGTGTCCTGTGAGGTGTCAGTGAGGGATCTTCTGTGCGGTGTCAGTGAGGGGTGTACTGTAAGATCTCAGTGAGGGGTTTCCTGTGAGGTGTCAGTGAGGGGTGTCCTGTGAGGTGTCAGTGAGGGGTGTCCTGTAGGTCTCAGTGAGGGCTGTCCTGTGAGGTGTCAGTGAGGGGTGTCCTGTGAGGGCTCTGTGAGGGGTCGTCGCTGCGGTGTCACTGAGGGGTGTCCTGTAAGATCTCAGTGAGGGTTGTCCTGTGAGGTCTCAGTGAGGGGTGTCCTGTGAGGTGTCAGTGAGGGGTGTCCTGTGAGGTCTCAGTAAGGGGTGTCCTGTGAAGTCTCAGTGAGGGGTGTCCTGTGAGGTCACAGTGAGGGATATCCTGTGAGGAGTCAGTGAGGGGTGTCCTGTGAGGTCTCAGTGAGGAGTGTCCTGTCAGGAGTCAGTGAGGATTGTCCTGTGAGGTCTCAGTGAGGGGTGTCCTCTGAGGTCTTAATGTGGGGTGTACTGTGAGGTCTCAATAAGCGGTGTCCTAAAATAGCATGTAAGAAAACAGCATCCAGCGGGTTTCCAAAGTTAAAAAGCCTTGACAAAGACCACTGTTGTGGTTGAAACGTTGCTTGGCTTTGGTGTTATGGAGGAATAAAGATCGCTTTTCAACTTCGGAAACCCACGGGATGCTGTCTTTTTACATGCTATTTTTGGATACTTTTTTCACATTGGATTCGGGGGTTGTAGGTGTTGCATCCTCTTGCTAATTAATAGGTAGTGCTGCTGAAAATTACATGTTGTTGGTGAATAGTGAGGAGTGTCCTGTGAGGTCACAGTGAGGGGTGTCCTATGAGGTCACAGTGAGAGGTGTCCAGTGAGGTTCACTTTGGATCAATGAGTTCTTGTATATTAAGAAATATTTTTCTCCTGTAGGGATATTTATTTAACCCTCACTAGAACTACAAAGGAATTTATTCCCCTTTCCCTCCCTCTCTACCTTCAGTCTGGTCTCATTATTTGACCAAAAAAACAGAAGAAGTCTCCAGGCCTTCTCACATCACTGCCTGCTATGGTGACTCTTTTCTCTCTCACCTCGTCCAGTGCCTCTCCATAGCTTTCAGCTCTCACTTAATGCCTCTTCTGAGACCTCTGCCTTCTTCTTCAAACCTGCTGTTATAAGCCCATAATTGAAAAGTCCCCTCTGGGCCTATCCTGCGCTGTTTACTACTGACAAGTCTCCCTTCATCTCTAAACTCCTAGAAAGCTCCCGTCAAATCCATTGTCAATAAAGTAATTGACAATGATAGGACCACCAGTAGGTAAGTAGATCCCCATTATAGTAGGTTGGTTCACAACCCACATAATAGGTAGTCCCCTCAAATTAGACAGCCAGATAAGTAGACACTCCCAATAGGTAGGTCAGACCCTAAAATTTAGTTAGGAAAACAAGTATCTATTTAATGGTGTATGCACCTACCTGATGGTGTGCCCATCTATTTATCTAATGGGGCATACCTATCTAATTTAGGCTTACATGCCTATATTCCTAATAGGGGGCATATATATATATATATATATTAATATTATATAATATATAATATATATATATATATATATATATATTATATTATTATAATATATTATATATATATATATATATATATATATATATATATAAGCCCCCTATTAGGAGTATAGGCATGTAAGCCTAAATTAGATAGGTATGCCCCAGTAGATAAATAGATGGGCACAGCATCTGGTAGGTGCATACACCATTAAATAGATAGTCCCTCTTTAAGGTAAATAGATAGCTCCCATTATGTAGGTAGGCTACAATTAGATAAGAAGGTTGGGAGGTTAATTAGGTAGAGCCCTTGATATATAAGTAGGTAGCTCCCGTGGCAATTATGTAGGTAGTACCTTGTGAAATTAGCTAAATATCCCCCTGGTAGATACGTAAGTATAAAGGCTCCTTCAGTAACTAGGCATATAAGCCCCCTCAGTAGATAAGTATATATATATAGGCCCCCTTAGTATGTCTGTAAGTTTATAGCCAACCCCAAGTGAGAGGTAGGTTTATAGACTCCCCAGTAGATAGCTTGATTTAAAGTTCCCTTTAGTAGGTAGTTATCTATATAGGGCCCCAAAAGATGGTAGGTAGGTATAGTAACCCCCAGTAGATAGGTATATAGGGTCCCAGTAGGTAAGTAGGCATATAGTGCCTCTCTGTAGGTAGGTAGATATAAATTGCTTCTCAGTAGGTAATTAGGAATACTTGCCATCCCAGTATGTAGGTAAGTCTACAAGCATGATGCTTGAAAAAGGAAGTTAATCTTCCGAAACGTCACTAGTATGTGCGAGCAATTGTTTCTGCTCTTTTGAGGGTCCGGTCACGTTACCAAGGACCCAGGGTCTTGATCCCCTGATCCCCTAAGAGGGCGATGTTATGAAAAGAGCGTGCTAGCTTGAAGACCTACCAGGTTTTTACCACTTGTATCTCTATATGTTTATGCATTTTGTACCAAGTATGTTTATATTATGAAGAAATTATTATAAAATGATAATTTCTACTAAGGCCTTGAAGATGTTTTTCTATTATTGAGTGCTTATGGGGTTAGGAAGAGGATACCCAGAACCAAGGCCATGAGCAAATAAGCCTTTTTATTGCAGCAAGATTATTTATATTGCAAGTCTATATACCCCCTCAGTAGCTAGGTAAGTATATAGGGCCCCTAGTATCTAGGTAGTTATATAGGGCCACCAGTAGGTAGGTATATGGACCCCTAGTAGGTAGTTATATAGGCACCCCCCAGTAGGTATATATATTTAGATATAAAAGCCACTCCCCCAATTCAAATATACTGTAATTCTCCCCTGCTGGACACCTCGATCTCCTGTGGCATAATGTCATCACAATTCCTGCCATGGGACACTTTTTCTGGCATCTTCTAGGCCAGGGGTGTCAAACTCATTTTCACCGGGGGCCACATCAGCCTCACGGCGTACCAAAAAGGGGCCCTTTAAAAGGGGCCCGAAAAATTTTAGAACTGTGAAAACTCTCCTCACTGTTACATTTGTACAGTATTGCTATTTTAAATTTAGCCCTTGAGGGGAACCAGGAAGAATATATTGCCCCCCTAGGTAGATGGGTACATATGACCCTTGTAGGTAGATAAGTGGGTATAAAGCCCCCTGTAGATGACAGGTATATCTGGTAGATAGGTATTTTGCCCCCTGTAGCAGGTTTGTAATATTCCTCTGCGCCAGGTAATTCCCCCATGTAGCCAGGTAATATGCCCATTTTGCCCCCTGTAGCCAGGGAGATGCCCCCCTTTAGCCCCTGTAGCCAGGGAGATTGCCCACTTTAGCCCCTGTAGCCAGGTTTATGCCCCACATAGCCCTCTGGTACCCAGGTACATGCCAACATAGCCCCTGTAGCCAGGTACATGCCCAATAGCCCCTGTAGCCAGGTAGATGCCCATATAGTCCGCGAGTAGCAGGGCAGATGCCCCATAGCCCCCTGTAGCCAGGTACATGCCCATATGGGCCCCAGTAGCCAGGCAGATGCCCATTGCCCCAGTAGCCATGTAGATGCCCCATTGCCCCCCAGTAGCCATGTAGATGTCCCACCCCCAGAGCCATATAGATCCACAACCCACCAGTAGCCATAATGATAGCCCCCAGAGCCATATAGAGGGCCCACCCCCAGTACATATAGGGGCCCACGGCCTATAGAGGGCCCCCCCAACAGGCCATATAGATAAGCCCCAAAAAAGCCCTTGACCCCCAGATTGGGCCCATGTAGATGCCCACAGGCCATATAGATGCCACAGCCCACCTGTTAAGCCATATAGATGCCCCACAGCCAGTACCCTTTTGACCCAAAAGCAAGTCAATTTAAAAGATGCCCACATCCCACCCTAATGATTAAAAATAAAATAAAAATTACTTACCTGGTGGAAGATCAGCGCGGCGCGGTTCAGTCCTGGAGCTTGTGTACGGTGTTAGCAGCGTGACATCACGCCGCTTACGCTGTCACGCAGCTCCCAGGGATCTCCTGGCGGGAGGATGCGAGAGGAGGGACCAGCGTCACAGGGGGCGTGAGTAAAGCGGGCGTCACGCCCCCTGCGACGCCGTATGTACAGCGCTCCCCGAGCGTTATACATACAAAGGGTGAAAGGTGGGAGGGAAATGTTTCCCTCCTGCCTTCTCCCTGTATGGGCAGCTGCACCGAGCGTGTAGCTGCTGACTGACTCTGCGCGGCTGTGCTAAAACAGCCGTGCGGAGTCAGGGAGATCGCGGGCCGGAAAACACAAGGCCGCGGGCCGGATGTGACCTGCGGGCCTTGTGTTTGACACCTGTGTTTTAGGCCATAAGTCTAAAGCAAAATGTCTTAGGCTTAGAACAGGCAGCTGCGCAGGCTGTTTGATCACATCACTTCATCATGCTACCTTCATCGTGGCACATACAATACTGCGTCATAATTTACAATTGTATGCACATTGTGAAGAAGCCCATAGAATTGAAATAATCAGCTTGGTAGAAAAAGCAGTAGGTCTATTCTTTCTACCAAACCTGTGAAACAATGAATAGGGTGGTCGCTGCTGGTGGTAATGTGTTAGATTAGATTAGATGCTCGATGGTGCCCACATCTAAAACTTATTGAAAACATTCCTGCTATAGAGATTATATTCATAGGCACCACCATATTATCAGAATTCTTGTGTTCTCTTATGTAATTACATAAGTGTGACTGGCAGGTGCATGTGTGGAAACCCAACATTTTTTTCAATGGTCTCCACTGTTTTCTGGTGTAGTAAGCCAAATTGACCCCTTCCCAGACTAAGCCTGGGTATGGTTTGGTCCAGGCCAGAGTATACCCCGGGGATTAACTTTTCTATGGCAAACTATGTGGTATACCTGTGGAATAAACTAGCCTAGGCCAAACTATACCCTGGGATTCAAAATAGCCTATGCCAAACTATACCCCTGCAGGCCAGAATATACCTATCTAACGTGAAAGCCGAATATAGTCTGGCTCAGGCCACAGTATACCCTGGGTATAGAAAAGCCTAGGTCAGACTATATCCCTCCAGGCTATAATGTTACCACTTCACTGGTTTTCTCACCCTTTTTCTAATTTGATTAAAGGTGTACAGATCTTTTTAATAATATTAAGACACACAGAGGCTTCCTCTTGTTGAAAAATACAGTCCATTGCTCCCATTTTTTTCTTTCAACAGGGCAGAAAAATCCTCATTGGATAATTGACGGGAATCAGGTAATGTAGAACTTTTACCCACTAAAACTCTCCCCCTATGACTATCGCTTGCCTAGAGCAACCGTACCAATTCGGCCTTGGATCCAGGACAGAGTCCCATCGGTGCATAGTTACATAGTTACATAGTTAGTACGGTTGAAAGAAGACACGTGTCCATCAAGTTCAACCACGGGTGGGGAAAATGTGGGTGAGGGAGAGAGACAAGGACTTTAAGCCCAGCCTCAGCACGGGGTTAATACCCTGAAACCCACAAGGCAAGAACCAAATCTGCTCCAGTGGAGACCATATTCTCTGACCCCAGAGCCGCCACCAGTCAGGATCCAGAATTTTACATAGCTACGTACGCATTAATATTCTTTAGTTCCAGGTAGGTATCTAAGCCTTTCTTGAAACTCTCTATAGTTCCTGCTGTGACCATCTCCTCAGGCAGGCTATTCCACAGATTCACAGTTCTTACAGTGAAGAACGCTCTTCTCTTCTGGAGATTGAATCCTTTTTCTCTAGTCGAAGGGAATGTCCCCTTTTCTTTTGAGGGGACTTCACTTGAAATAATTTTTCCCCATACTTTTTGTAGGGACCATTTATATATCCCATCCCACCTCATCCCAGACCTCAGTGCTTCTATCATCCCAGCACTCACCCATCTCTTCAACCTATCAATAACCTCTGGCATCTTCCTTCTGCCTTAACATGCTACTATCACTCCAATCCTAAAAAAAACACCCTTGACCCCCTCTTCTCTGTCCAATTATCGCCCCTCTCACTGCCCCCTTTTGCTTCCAAACTCCTCGAGCAGCACGTCTATCTTCAGCTGTCCTCCCCCCTCCCCTCCAACTCCTTCTTGACCCACAAACAATTTTGGTTTCGACCCCCCCCACTCTACCGAAACTGCACCAAAACCAAAGTCACTAATGATCTAATAACTGCTAAAGCTCATGCCACTACCTGTGCTCCCCTAAAACTGTCCTCTGCCTTTTGACACTGTCAAACCATCCCTCCTGCTACAAATCCTTCCTCCCTGGGCATCACGGACTTGGCTCTTTCCTGGATCCCCTCGTATCTCACTGATGGGGACTTTCAGCGTCTCTCATTCTCACTCCACCCCCTCCCCCCGGCCTTCTCTTGTTGGTGTCCCCCAAGGGTCAGCCCCTGGGTCCACTACTCTTCTCTACTACACCCTTGGGCCCGGTCAGCTCATACCCTCACATGGCTTTCATTACCAACTGTATGCTGTGATAACCCAAAACCCCCCATCTCTGGCCAGAAGTCACTTCTCTACTGTCCCGGATCCCTGCTGTCTGTCCCCCCATTTCCTCCTTTCTTCTCATCACGTCTCCTAAAACTAAATGTGGAGAAAACAGAACTCATCATCTTTCCACCGTCCAACTCTACCCCTGCCCCTGATCTCTCTATTACAGTCAACGGCTCACACTTTCACCGGTTTCCCCAAAATCCGCTGTCCCTTTGGGGGAATCCCAGACTCTGCTTTATCTTTCAAACCACACATCCAAACCCTCACCTCTGCCTGCCGCCTCCACCTGAAAAACATCTCTCACATCCGCTCATTCCTCGGCTAAAGACACACAAAAATGCTGGTCCATGCCCTTGTCATCTCCCGCCTAGAATACTGCAACATCCTTCTAAGTGGCCTCCCAGCTAGCACCCTCGCTCCCCTCCAATCCAAACCTTAACTCTGCTGCCCGTCTTATCCACCTCTCTCCTCGTACTCCTCTGCCTCTCCCCTCTGCCAATCCCTTCATGGCTTCCCATTGCCAGCAATTCATTTCAAGCTACTAACCATGACCTACAAAGGGTTTTCCCTGACCTCTCCCCTCCATACATCTCTGCCCTAATGTCCACATATCTCCCCCCACGCACTCTCCGCTCCTCACAGGACCTTCTCCTCTGCTCTCCCCTTATCAGCTCTCCACAACCGTCTCCAAGACTTCTCCCGTGCTTACCCCCCACTCTGGAACTCACTGCCCCAACACATCAGAAACGCCTCCACTTTCACCCGCTTCAAAAGCAACCTGAAAACCATTTCTTCAGGGTTGCTATAATCTTCACTAAACTTGTCACTACTTCCTCCACAGACATGTCTGCCCCTCACCTCCTGTCCTCTTTTCCCTCCTTGTAGATTGTAAGCCCCCGCGGGTAGGGTCCTCTCTCCCCTGTCGTGCCAATTGTCATTATCCCCTTTTCACTGTACTCGTTTTACTTATGTAATGTATGTAACCCCCTCGAATGTACAGCGCCCTGGAATCAATGGCGCTTTAAAATAAATAATAATAATAATAATTATATAAATTAATCATGTCCCCCCCGAAGCCATCTTTTCTCAAGACTAAATAAGTTCAATTCTACTAACCTCTCCTCATAACTAATGTTATGTATGTTTCTCTCTGCTCTTTATAACACCAAACTTTTTCCAATTTTTAAAACATGACATCAATTTTTTCCAGTTTTGACAACCGTGGAAAACCAACTGTATGACCAGTGTCACATCTGGACCTATTTGGGCCTCTGCGACATCCTCTCTCTGCAGCATATGTCAGAGGATGTGCTGTTAAGCTCTGTTTGCACCTCAGTCTGAACACAGTTCTAGACACTCTGCTGTGTTAATTGGTTTCTTGACACACCCGTCTGCTGTTTCTTTCCTGGGCTGAACGGGTTAATTAGGATGTCCAGGATGCGTCTCTGTCCAGGATGCGAGTGAGCCAGTCCAATTACATTTTGGACCGGGTCCCTGGCTTCCTATTTATTACTCCTCCTTTTTGGTCACCGTTGCTGGTGATAGACCTTTTTAACCTGGTGTGCGTGCATTTTTATTGTCTGCTTGGTTCCTTGATCTTTTGCTTCTCCTCTGACTTTTCTCTCGCCTCCCGTTTGGGTACTTCTTGTTCACTTTGGCCTTTGACCCAGTCTGCCTGACTGCTCTTTTCTGTGTGTACGTCTTGTTTTTTCTGCAGCACAACAAAAGTACCCCCAGTGGATCTACGATCTACCTCCAGAGGAACATGTAAATGCCAAGTGCCAGTTCAGACAAACAGCTAAGCCACATCAAGCAGATGGAAGGATTCTTTGCCATGAGGCAAAGGAGATTTTTACTAAACGTCGACTGACACACATCCTGAAGGCTTGTCATGACAATTCAACTTCTGGTGGCCATTTTGGCAGAGATAAAACGTTAGCCAAAATCTGTATTCATTATTACTGGAAGGGAAGGAAGAACAATGTTCACCAACATGTCAAAGTCTGTCAAAAGTGTTTTGTCATAAATCCCAAAATCAGCAAGGAAGCTCCACCACTCAACAGTTTCCCAGTACCTGTAAAAGTATGGAGCTTAGTCGGGATTGATATGATCTCTCCTCTTCAGGAAACATCAAGTAGCAACAAATATATAGTTGCTGTTACAGACAAATGGCCATCACGAATTTGACATTGAACAGTCAAAGAATCTCTTAATAAGCTTGTCAATGACCAAGGAAACAAGTGGGATTAGTTTATCCCTGGTGGTCTGTTTGCCTATCATCTGTGTATACCTCAACCAAGTATACATTTGAGGTGATGTATGGACTGAAGGCCAAGCTTCCTATGGACCTCAATCCCTCAGAAAATGACACTGTGGACCACATGCCTGTTTCAGATGATGCCAACTTTGAAGGTGTGGACTGTGGGTATACTCTCGCCTGTTACAGCGAAGCACTCATAGAGGAAAAGACCTGTAGCCAAGCCGATAATAAAATAATGGAAAGGCTGCAGGCTGTTACAAAATCCTGTCTTTTTAGCCAGGGTTAGTTCTAGTTATTGTTTGATGTTAAGAAGGGTCTTGTAAACAGTTCCAGCATAAGTGGTCATCTCCTCACCAGCCTGCAGTAGAGTGGAGCAGGATAGATAAGAGAGAAGTAAATGTAGACAGAGAGGGAAGAGTGACAGAGACAAAAGAATGGTAAAGACAGAAGATGGACAGAACAGGGAATTGTCCAGAGGAGAAAGTAAGAGGTTTGAATAAATAGTCACCAGAGAAGTCTACCCAGGTACATCTAGTCCTTCAATATGACTGTTGTCCCTGAAGCCAACATCTAGAGCAGCCTTGACAGATAGAAAGTTACCAGAGAAATAAATTGCATAACCGGATAGGAAATGTCTTGAACATATGTATTTTGTCTACCTGTGAAGTAAATTGTACATGTGAGAGAAGGTCTCTCAACTGTCCCCCAGGGTTTATCGAGAACTGTCTCCTATAACAGCCTTCTTTTTGATATGCACTTCGGCAGCTAGCCTGTGGGGCAGTAATCTCCCTCTCTATCTACATGTTTTCTACCCATGTTCTCATCCCTGGTTCCATACAACCAACAGGTAACCAAATAATTAGTTCAAATTATCTTATTCACAGAGAATTTCACCACCTTTCTCATCGCTACTGTCTCTCCCTTCCTATTGCCACTATATTGACTCCTTCCCCACTGTTTTCTGGGCTCTTCCTCTTCCTACTCCCTCCTGCAATGTGCTGGTGACATCTAATGGTGGACAGGGGAATTGCATGCTTTGGCCTTACACTAATGCTAAGCAAATGTGAAAAGAAAAAACAGGCCAAGAATCTTCAAATATTTTACTGATTTTATCAATAATTAGTTTCTAATGACAGAGAATAAAAGGTTATAGTAAATAAAGTTCTATCAATAGATACAGCCCAGGATCATGACTGTTGTTATCTTAGACATCAGATTTAGCTTTCTTTTATTTTGCTTCTATTTTCCTACAAAAATTAACTTGGATTTAGCATTCAGCTCTGGTCTTTTTAAAATTATGTAACATTTAGGAATAAAGATACAGCCCAGAAGCCCAAAACTGGAAGTCACGATGGCAAATACCTCCACAGCCACCATGTACTTCCCCTTGGTGCTGAGATAGGCTGGGATGAAGGAGATCCACACACTGCAGAAGACCAGCATGCTAAAGGTGATGTACTGAGTCTCATTGAAGGTGTCTGGAAGTTTCCTTGCCAAGAATGCTATGAGAAAGCTTAATAAGGCCAGGAATCCCATGTAGCCAATGACCATGTAGAAAGCAATGGCCGACCCTTCATTACATTGTAAGATTATTTTACCAGTTTCAACCTGGGTATTATACTCTGGGAATGGTGGGGAAATGATCAGCCAGAACATACAGATTAAAAGCTCACCAAAAGAAGACACAATTAACACAAATGTTGCGAGATTCTTCCAGAGCCAACGCTGCTGTGACCTGTCAGGTTTGGTGGCTCTAAAGGCCAAGACCACAGTGACCGTTTTGGCCAAAACTGAAGAAACAGCAACTGTAAAAATGTTCCCAAAAGCCACTTGTCGGAGGAGACAGGACATCTCTGAGGGACGTCCAATGAAAAAGAAGGACAGAGAAAGTACACGATGAAAGTGAGAGAAGAAGGATGAAGTGAGTTCTGGTTATTGGCCTTACAAGGGCCGTGCTTTGTATTTTGATGAATATTCCTAATATCCCCCGGTAAAGATACAGAATAAAGAGAGAGGGATATGAGAGATTTCCCCCAGCGCATCTTCCATGTAAATGGGAAACTCTTTGCTTCGGGACACAGGTTTCCTTTCTTTCGGCCCATTGATCTTCGGGGACACTCTATACATTTTTCCATATCTAAAATTGATAAAGACAAATTATATTAGTCATTTAGCCTGTATAAAGGAAGGGGATTCTTTACTGTGAGAGCGGTGAGACTGTGGAGCTCTCTGCCAGAATAAAGTGTTGTGGAACTTTTATGGAGTGAAATAACATCATAGGTTATAGTGACTAGATTACTGGGAAAAGGTCGCTGATCCGGGGATTTATTCTCATTGCCAGAATTGGTGGCTGGAAGGAATGAATACAAATCATGAGAGGTGAATGTCGGCTTCAAGAGTGTGCAAGGACGGAGGACATGCTACAGTGGAGCTGCTCACTGCCAAAAAACAGGCGCTGACCAGACGTGTGTCTAACACAATAGCGAACCCTTCTGCATATGGGGACCCAGAGCAGATGAATGTCAGCGGACCTCTACTTACCCCACTGCTATAGTGCCCCAGTGCAAAGAGATGTCACTGCACCTTTGCTAACCCACTTGATGGGTCCCAGGCAGACAGATGCACTGTACTTGCTTAACCTTACTGCATTGGGGCCCCCCCAGAAATGTCACTGCACCTTGCTAACCTACTGTTATGGGGCCCAGAGCAGACAGATGTCACTGAAACTCTGCAAAACCCAAACGGTGTATGGGGCCCGGAGAAGACAAATGTCACTGCACCTCTGTTAACTCCACTGCAGATGAGGCCCCGGAGCAGATGGATGTCACTACACCTCTGCTAACTCCACTGCAGATGGGGCCCTGGAGCAGACAGATGTCACTGCATCGCTGCTAACCCAACTGTGTTTGGGTCTCCGAAGCAGACGGATGTCACAAGATCTTTGCTAACCCTACTGTGTATGGGGCCCCAGAGAAGTCAGATGTCACTGCAACTCTGCTTAGCCTACTGTTCATGGGGCCCCAGAGAAGTCACATGTCACTGCACCTCTGCTAACCAAGTTGCATCGCCAGAAATAGCTTCAATTTTCATGGACCTATCAGATTTGGACCTCCGCTGATTGGCAAAGGGTTTCTATTGGTATCTGCATCACGGATGGACGTTGGTGTGTCTGGATACATAAATTAGAGAAAAAAACACCCTGCAACCATTTCTGAAATAAAACAAGCAGATGGTGACAGCATTATGGTCTGGGGAGGTTTTTTGGGCATTCTCTGCACCACTCATACATGTGGAATACACTCCCAACTGATTTGAGTATGAAACCATCCTTCCAGATCATATACTGCAATTGTCTCCCCTGGGCAAGATGGGATCTTCCAGAAAGATAATGCAATGTGTCACAAAGCTACAAATATCAAACATTGGTTGGAAGAGTCCAACCAAGACTTCCAAACTGTGACAATCGACCGGGACCTTAATGAGTCACTCTGCTCCTATCTGGCTGCACATTCTGCTCACTTTGGAGATTTGTTGCTGCTCACAATAGTTAGACTTGACAGTACAGTATGTGTATAAAAATACATCTATTTTCAGTATACAAGGATATACTTGCAGTCCACTTTGTCTAGTTTCATATGTTTCCATGATTGTGGCGGCCACCATGTTCCTGGCTGTACATCAGTGACATAGAAATGAGAAAACCAACTTGGAAAATAACTTATTGACATCTATTGGAGGCTGTAGTGGGAATGCTTTGTTCCATGCTCAGATGTTATGATGCAGAGTTAGGGAGAAGGGCAGAAGAGATCATCTATTCCAGGCATTGTCAATGTAGATTTTGTCAACACATTGTAATCTACGGAATGGTTTATGAGAGCCAAAAGATGTACAGACATGTGGAAACATTAAAAAAGTAACATTCAATCCAGCATTGTGATAATACATCATCCAAGCTCTAGGATGTAGCCTTAAGATCCTAAACATGAATCCAAATGGGTGAGAAATTGCTTATGCTGTTCATACACATTACATGTCTTTAGTCATAGCATAAACCAACTGAGACCTGATAGAAAGAGGGATCAGAAAAATACAAAACATGATTGAAACTATTATAAAACATCTGCACAAACACAATAAAATCAACCAAAACATAAAGGCTGCACAATTTACTCCAGTGAGATACTCCACACGCTGATGATTTTTTATAGTTTAGATCTTGTTATTGATGTTTCTGGAGGCCGCTTCTCTGTGGTGAATATCACTTAGAGTTTCAGTCTAATGTATGATGTATTGATCACATGCTAAGTTCTAACAGCATATTGCATAGACATGGCGACTCTCAGATGGTTTATGCACTGATAAGAGACACATGAATCATCTAAAAGGTGTATGCTCTTTCTTACCCTCTTGGATTCATGTTATGGATTGTAGTGTCGCTTCAATAAAACTTGGATCAAGTCCTTTTCCTTTGTTGGACTAAGCAGGTAAAATACTTTATGTGACTTTCAGCCAACATGTCTCATGGGCTTATATCTGAGCAGCTTACTGACACGGTTTCTACTGCCGAGGTAAGAAACATTGTGTATCTGGTGGATTCTTTGTGATCACCGCGGGCAAGAAGGTAAGCAACTCATGGTGACAGCCGAAGTGCAGGGCAGAGACACTGGATACAGATCGCGGTGACAGGTCCCAGCTGGGTATAGCCCTACATGTGACAGGTCTCAGGCAGGTAACGGACTGATAATACAGCAGGAGAACAGCAGTAACACAGTTAGCGACTGGTGCAGTGGCAGGGTTAACATGGCGTTAACACAGGTATACAGAATAGCAGCAGCAACACAGCAGCCAGGGGTCAAGAAGCAGGCAGGGGCAAGAAGCTCCTTAAGTAGCCAGAGGTCACAGAACAATTAGCAGGTAATTGGGACACAGCGTGCTTTTAAATATCAGGAGGCTGCCATGTGCGTGTCCTATGGTGCGATTGTGTGCACCGGGGAAGCCAGAGAAAACAAGTTTAAGCAGGAGCGAGGACAGATGAGTACATGCCGACACAGGAGACACAGTAGGGACTGGAAGAACAACAGGGACCCGGTCATGCCCGCGGTCCACTCAAGACTCATCCGCATCTGGAACCTTCTTTGTGAAAATTCAGTCATATCCCATATCTCTCCAACAAAGAGCAAACTACTTCTAAAGGGGAAACTAATATAGATCCTTAAATGAATGTTCCCACCAAACACTTTGATGGCATATAGATAGGATAAGCCATCAAAGTCTGATTGGTGCTGATCCTACCTCTGGGACCCACACCTATCTCAAGAACAGGTTCCTAAGTGTATTGACTCAGAATGGAGAGCCTGTCTTGCTTGCACACAACTCTCCATTCCGTTACATAGTTACATAGTTTGCCCGGCTGAAAAAAGACAGACGTCCATCCAGTTCAGCCCATTTTGCTAAAGTGTTAAAGTGTTGATCCAGAGGAAGGCAAAAACCCCCATGAGGTAGAAGCCAATTGTCCTCATGTTAGGAAATTTTCCCTTTCCCACTC